>JANUYF010000004.1:47213611-47491111 GCA_026167975.1 Phrynosoma blainvillii | reverse complement strand
CTGTCCTAAATTATTTTCCACATAGATTTATGTTACATAGGAAGATATACACCTATTGGAATGGTTCTGTTCTCACTGAGTGGTATGCCCAAAGCTAGTTTTCAGATATTTTTATGCAGGTGAAACATGCAGATGTCTCATATAAATGATACCTTACAGTAAGCTTTAGATCTGGATAGAGCCTTAAGATGGAGGCTATATACCCTCCCAACTGTCTCAGTTTGACAGGGACAGTCTGGTATCCTACCTTTTCCTCTGGTTTCCTCTGGTGTCCTACTTTTAAAATGTCCCAATTTCTTTCCTCCTCCCACTTCCCCCCTTTGTCCTCAGCTTACTTCTGCTGCAAACTGAGTTCAAAGTGCAAAAATACTTTGCACTCAATTGATTCAGTTTGTGGGGGGGGGGGGGGGGGAGGGTGAAATCTTGCCCTGGTTTGTGTTCTCTCTCATTAACAACCATTCTCTGATGTTGTTTGGCCACACTTATCTCAGTTTCCATCTGTGGAATTTTGGAGGGTATGAGGACGGCAATTAGTGGTTCTGCGGATGTCATGAGGCTGCAGCTCTCATCATCCCTCATGATTAGCTATGGCATTAGGGTTGATAGGAGTTGTAGCACAAGAACATTTGAAAGGCCCAACCCAATTTGTCAAATTCCAACATAGAACGAAGAACTGAGGGAGTCCTAGAAAGTTGATGGTTTGAATTGTATGGCCTGCTCTAGCAGACAAAAGATGCTTTGAGCAGCTGTGCCTTGTTCAACCACACCACTGTAGCACAATGTTTTTAGATGAGATGGATTCAGACTGCATGTAAAAGTCAGGTTTCAGTTAGGAGGAGATTAAGCAACAAAAAAGCTTTCACCTGATAATATCTTGTCATAGCAGTGCTATGTGGTATGGCATGGTATTCAATTGGGAGCAATCCCAAAAGGATAGGATAACAGGCATTCTCAGTGAGACTCCAACATAGGTGCCAGTCACTCCAGTCCCTTTGCACTGAACCATGTTTGATTTATTCCTCAAAGCAAGCTATATTCAGAGTATGGAAAAGTTACTTTTTTGGGTTACACCTCTTAGAATCTGTCATTTAGCATGGCCACTTGCTTTGCTGACTGGGGCATTGTAGATGTTAAGTGTCCAAAAACTGGATTTTTTTCTGAGCTTATATACATCATTGTTATGAAAAATAAAAACACAACTCCAACGAATTATATTAAAGATTTATTTATTTACAGCATTTTGATACCCTCTTTGACTTACTGATTGGCTTATGGAAGACCATACGAAACAGTGATATTCTTTTGAGATTATATATATTATATACCCAAGGGTTATCTAGAACTTGAAATTGATCCCACCCTACCTGAAACCTGGTAGACCATCCCTGAACAAACATTTAAGCCTTCCATGTGTCACAGTGACAAACTAAGGAAATTGGCTCACTTAGCAATGCCTGCTCATGTTGTCAGCCAGGATCATTTTATAAAAGAGCTTCAGATTAGGGCATTTAGGCTCCTAGCATGCTTTGAGATCCAAGGTGGATGGCCTCCTAGAGAATCAAAAACTTTTTAAAAAAATTAATATAATCCCCCAGCATTGATTTTCAACCCAAAAGCTATATGCAGTCTCCCAATTGGTCTGAGTCCACTCTGAGATCAACTTTCCAAATGCATAAGTGGGCAGAAAGATTTTAAGGACAAATCACCAACAGGCAAGAATGTTGTTTCTGGAATATTATGGAGTAATTTAATCACTTAAAAAAAAGAAAGAAATCATAGCAAGAGTTTCCCCAGTAGGTATTCGGGGGGGGGGGGGGAATAATACAGCTATATGCTTTTGCAGTATTTTTAAAAAGCTTTACATGCCATTTCACTAAACTTGGTGGTATGCCAGCAGCACCAGTGGTTCTTTCTGGCTGGTCTTAGTGCTTCATTGCTGCAGTCATATGGGAAAAATGGCTGGTAAGGCCATTTGTCGAACAGACCAGGGAAGCTGAAGTTTAATAACCAGCCAGCATTTATAAAGAAAGAGAGTGAGCATGCTATAGTGGTTTGAGCATTAGACAAGGACTCTGGGAGACCAGAGCTCAAATACCCGCTCAGGCATAAACTTGGCCAAGTCACTCTCTCAGCCTCGGAGGAAGGCAAAAGCAAACCTGCTCTAAAAAATCTTGTCCCAAATTCCAAATGACTACTAATGCCAGTTGAGGGCCCATGCCAAGATAGTTTCAAGTAGCATAGTAGCCACTGTGCTGTGATTCCTGAGAAGAGAGGAGTGTGTTCAGAAGGGACTGTGAATATTGAAAAAAGTACTTTGCAATAAAGTATATCCAGAAAATGATAGGCTCATAATTCATCTAATCACAGCTCTTGATCACTAATATTATTGTATTATTCTTTATTGGTTTTGTGCATTATGGCTGGGATCCTGCTGGTGTATTCTGCTAGCAGTTGCATTTTTCCAGTGTTGAAGGAACACAGACAAAATCTGGCAGTTCTTTTCATGCCCACTGCACTCATGACCTTTTTCGTCCTCCTGCCACCACCTACACTCTGTACTAACAGCATTCCTACCATAATCTCTGTTTTTAACCACAGGACTCAAAACTGCTTACAACAGAAACAAAACAAAACAAAACAAGGTACTGTATTACAAATCTAAACAAAATGTATGTATACAACACCTTGGGAGGGAGGACTTTAAACAGAAAATTCTCAATTTTTTTTAAAAAAAACCAAAGATTTGTCCAGAAGGAGAAAACCCTCTGAAAAGAATATGACTAAGCAGATTGCCTGCATTTCTGACTTGAGGATGGTCCACAGTCAAGGAGCCACAGCAAAAAACATCTGCTACTAACAAAGGCTATTGCCTTGAATGACAATAGTATCCTTAAAAAAGACCTAATGGCCTGAAGACTTGCAATGGTAAATAAGACATACTCTCTGATATCCCAGGCCACACAGCATTGTTCATGCCAGGAGAATGAATTAGAAAGAAATAAGCAATAGAATTCTTGCAGTACTTATCCAATGGGCTTTTAGTAGCTAGTCTGGATGAAAAATATGTTCCAGCATTAACTTAACTGTCTCAACTACCTTCAAGGAAAGCCTGCTAAAAAAGATCATTGTGGTAGTCAAGTCTTATTGCAAGAACACTAAAATGGTTGGCTGCTTATGACAGCTTCTGTCAAGATGGTTCTTATTAATTTCATAATCTCTATAGGGAAACTTCCCTTTCCTTCAAATCAATAATCCTGTATACACACTTCTGTCGTTGGCTGGAATTCTGTTAGTCATTTATGCAGATGTATTGGTTCATTGCAGTGTCATTAAGTCACAATTTTGAGCACAACTTTATGGCAACAGAGCCAGCGTAGCGTAGTAATCTGAGTGTTGGCCTATGACTCTGGAGACCAGGATTCAGTTCCCAGCTCAACCATGAAAACCCATTGGGTGACCTTGGGCAAGACACACACTCAGCCTCAGGGGAAGGCAATGGCAAACCTCCTCTGAACAAATCTTGCCAAGAAAACCCCTTATGGTCACTATAAGTCAAGAATGACTTGAAGGCATACATCAACAACAACACAATGGCAACAATGAATGCCGTCTGTGTCAAGAAGAACCATCAGAGCAGGAGATCTCCTAACACAGATAGCTTTTGCTGCTTCCCCTTTCATTGTTGTAGCAACTCTGACAAATTTTGAGCTGCCTGACTCAAAATTGTGACTTATGACAAAAGTGCATGAAAAATGCCAATACAATGTCACCTTTTGTGTCCCTCCTCCTATGGCTGAGTGGTTACACTAGGCAGTGGTATCATAGCCATTATCTGTCATTTACCTTTTTCAGACCTCTCCCTTTCTCTCCTTCAAACACACTAAGTACATAAGCTGTGATTCAAGTTTTAATGAAATGCCAAATTAAAATTGAGGGAGCTGCGAAAAAGCTTAAAAAGATCTTTCCTGCCAACCTGAGGTGTTGTTGACATGCACCTGCACTCCACCCATTGCAATTTACACTTTCCAGGAGTGTGTGTGTGTGTGTGTGCACATGTGTGCCGTGATTTGATCTACAGATCCTGTGACCCATAATGTGGACATTTAATTTAAAATAAATATTGCTGCAAGAGTTTGCTGACTTTCATTTGTTATTTACACTTTATTATATATATCACATAGCAACCTAAAACATATCTGGCACTTTTAAGAGGATAAAAGAAAGTGGGCTCCACCTCAAAAAGCTTACAGTGCACAAAAGACCAAACAAACCCACAAGCAAAGTATTGGGGAAGGAACAGTTGACCCATAGACTGAAAATACAGAAAAGTCAGCTCAGTTGTGTGTAATGGTGATAATGGAATAGTCTTGAGACAGAAACTGCACAATAGGCAGCCTGTATCCAATTTGAGCCTCTCCCAGAGCGTTTCATGAACAGGATTTTCCCATTCTTGAAAAGCTGCCAAAGAAGCCCAGGTTGGATATAGGCTGCCTACTGCCCAGGCACGGGGCAGTGTGGTAAGATCTGTCGGTGACAGTTACAACCCACGTCTATCCTGGTGTGGATTTGGCGTGTGATAATCTCCTCAGTTCCCACACAGGGTATAACTTGTTTCTAATCAATTTTACAGTATAGCGGAGCAGATACATAAAAAAAACATCATACATTTGGGAAGGGGAGGCTTCTGTATAGCCCTAGTTTCCATGTATGTTTGCTTTAATCAAACAGGTGTATTTAAATACATTATTCAAATAAAAAATTGAAAACAGATCCAAATATTACAGCCCTGAAATGGAACTTACTGAACAATATTTATGTGCAGAAGTGTTTGCAGTCCATAAACATTTGTTAGCTACTTAATATAGGAGCTGCTCTTTTGCTAGGAGAGTAACACTGATATATATTATTGATCATTCCATGTGATAAGCACAGTGCTATTGCCCACCTTACAGGAATTTCTGATGGTTGCCTTTTATAAATGCCCATATTGGAATGCAAGAAACTAACAATTCATTCATAGCAATCCATTCAATTGCAAATGGAGGCCTGATATGTATACGTTATATGTTTGGTCTTGAGGCGAGCCCTCTGGGTTTCCCTAGTTGGCCACACTTGCTCCTCTGTTGCTACATCCACAATGCAGAAATCATCCAGTTTGACCCCTCTTTAACTGCCATAGCTCAATGCTATGGAATTCTGGGAAATGTAGTTTTATAAGACATTTGGCCTTCTCTGTCAGAGAGCTCTGGTGCCACAACAAACTACAATTCCCAGGATTCCATAGCACTGAGCCACAGCAGTTAAAGTAGGATCAAACAATTATTTCTGCAGTGTGGATGCAGCCTAAGAGACCCTTAAATAGGTTGTTTCTCAAATTCAGGTTGCTGAAAGTCTGAAATGCATCTCCAAAGGATTAATTAAGCATTAAGCCTGAACTCTTACTAGAAGTCACAAATTACTGGAATCCTACAAAAATAAGCTTCTTAAATTAGACTGATCTAATGAAGGAATGATGAGAGAAGAATGTGTGCTTGTGTGTGTGTGAGAGAGAGAGAGATTGAGAGAGAGATCACTTTGGTTCAATTGCTGAAAATAAATTATAGTTTTTGGCATATTAAGAGATGACATAACTTACTGGAAAAAGACAGTAATGCTTGGTAAAGTTGAAAGCAATAGGAAAAGAGGAAGACTACAATGAGCAGAAACTGGAATGATGGAACAATTTCAATATCAATGAAATGATTCATTCAAGGGAGCCACAGTCCTGGGCTTGCATAACTAGTGCTCTTGTTGGTCTCTCTTATATAGGATCACCATAGGTTGAAGCTGACCTGAAACCAAATAATAATAATCACATCCTAGCAGAGCGTCACACTCAAATATCCTAGTATTTTCGGTCTTACCTTTTCGCCTTTGGCTCTGCCCACCATTAGAATGTCGCCTCTGAAAAGTTCTATGAATTGAGTTTGGCCCTGAAAGAGATTCCCCAGCCTTGCTATATAAGCAACAATTGCATCTAAATTGTTCTATGTGCAAACCTGTTTGTGTGAACAATATTTCACAAGCTTGAAAGGCCAGGTAAGGAGGAGATGAAAAAAAAATCACAAAGCTGGGTCTGAAACTGCTGTACTGGGAGTTGCGGAGAACAAGCAGGCTCTCTAGGAGAAGGATGGTTAATTTGTTGAAGGACATACTGAACCTACTCATGATAAATCACGGATACAGTCCAGTCAGATCTAACTCCTTCCCCTTCCATTTAAAGTGTGTTCCCTAGTAAATCTTCTAAAGGTTACTTTTTATGGATGGAGGTGGTGATCCTGCCATCACATTTGCCATAGAGACAAGCCATGAGACATTAGAAAGAAATGTGTTCAGCTTTGTGGAAGGTACAAATTATTGCAATACCACATAGAAGGTGAGCTTCTACATTTTCCAGTAAGAGTTCCACAGGTGGAGCTCTGCTACAACATCCCACTCACAACCTCTAGGAAGAGCATCTGGCTATACCCATAGTCAGACATGAACTAATGGCATCTTTTGCCAAGCTCCATTGGGGTCCTCCACAGTTTTAGCTGATTACAATCATTTTGCATGTGGGTAGCAAGACATTTTTCCAGTCCTCAACTGTCTCAACTAATCATAGAGGGGGAGCTTTGGTAATTGCAGAAGGTGGAAGAGAATGCCAATCTTCACAATGATAAAAAATGATACATTGACATAAGGTGGACTTATGATTGGAAATGTCACTAACAAGCTGGACAGAGACTTCTGGTGTTCCAATACATATATGGATTTCTCTATTATTTGCTGCATCTGATGGGATGACATCCCTGGCACCATTGGGTGGATACACATCTATGAGAAGGGGGAAATGCAGGTTAGTAAAAATGTGGCCTTTCATATATTGCTGAACGGTGATTTCCACCATCCCTGACCACTGGTCATGCTGGCTGGGGGCTGACTGGAGATGGAGTTAAGAAACTCTTCAGATCCTCAGGTTCCACACTTCTGATATATCAGGGGTTCTGTGGCTGTGGGTTAACTGGCATATGTACAAGTACCTCTACCAAAAGTCAGAAGACTACATATCCCACTTTATCATGTCCAATGTATTCCTGCAGGTTTTTGGCCAGATATTTCACTTTCCAGGTTATTGCTCATTTGGCAGCTTAGCTGCGGCCATCCTTTTGCTGCTTCTGCTCTGACTGTAGACATCCCAATATGCAGTAGAAGATGCTTCTCCTGGCATGAAGATAAATGGTGCGGAAAACAGCAACATCTGTCAAAGAGTGTTGGACCACTGTTGAAGGCAAAAAAACAGGCACCGTGTAGTGGTTTGAGCATTGGACTATGACTCTGAAGACCAGGGTTGAAATCCTGTCTTAGCCATGAAGCCTACTGGATGATCATGGGCAAGTCACATTCTCCCAGACTCAGAGGAAGGCAAAGGCAAAACCCCTCTGAACAAATCTTGCCATGAAAACCCCGTGATAGGTTCACCTTCGGCTTGACATAAGTCAAGTCGAAAATGACTTGAAGGCACACAACAACAACAATTTAAATACCGTATATACTCAACTATAAGCCAGCCTCATGTATAAGTCAAGGGCAGATTTGGTGGCCAAAATTATGGATTTTGATATAACCCATAGATAAGTTGAGGGAAAAACTTAAGGACATGTAACAAGGATTATTCATTTAATTTTATTTCAAGGATTTATATCCTGCCTTTCTCCTGCAATGGGATTCAAGGTGGGATGTAAAGGATGTAGCAAAGAAAAACAATGCCAAAGAATTTACAAAATTCCAGTAGACATAACTGTTTGTGCTCACACTAAAGCAGGGGTAGGCAACCTTTCCCCAGAATCCCAGGAGCTATTGGTCAACATGGGACTATTGGCCAAGATGGCTGAGGCTTCTGGGAGCTGAAGTCCCTCGGCCCTTAAAGGAGAAAGGTTGCCTACCCCTGCACTAAAGGCTGGATGGATGAGAGAGTAGAGAGGAGGTTGGTTCTTCCAGGACAGATTACACTCTTGCATTTCACCAGAGAATGGTTCCCTTTTTTATAAGAGGTAAAATACAGTACTTACATTGACCCATGGATAAGTCAATCCAGATTTTTTGGGTCAATTTTTTGACTAAAATTTCTAGACTTATACATGAGTATATACAGTAAACACAAAAACAAAACAAAGGTAGGTCCCTATAAATTCTTCCCTCAAATAGCTGTTGACGGGAGACTCTGTGAAAAGGAGAATACAGATGGAACACAAAAAGTACAAAGTGTGTGCCTTCTCTGCATGAACCATTGATGGTATATGAGGAAGAAGAGAAGATCCACCTGGAGCTGCTGGCTGTCTTCCTTGAAACACCAGAGGGAACATAGGTTAGGTCAAAATTTTACCTTTAATGAAGGGCGGAGCTACTTATGGCAACTGAAGATTTTAGGACCTTTTGATGGAGGGTAAGGGAGATGACTTTTGCCTATTCCCACTCCCCTTACATATCCACACTGTTCCAGAGCACAGCTTGGAAAAGTTACTTTTTTGTACTATACCATCCTGAATCCTCCAATTTGTCTGTCCAATGGCTTTGCTTCAGAGTGTCACCCAATATCGCAGAGCAATTTTTCTTTTTAATTTTTTTATTAACAGTAATATAACATACTTAAAATAATATTTAAGAGTATCATATACATAGTATTCCATATACAATATGTAATAAATCACATTACTTATCTATTCTTAATTAACTTATCTAAATCTTATTCATATTAAACCATTTAATATTAACTAAACCAACAACTAAAAAACACGTAAAATTATTACTGGTATCTTCAGTCTTATTTCTATCATTTTTACAGCATACACTTTTCAGAATTCCACTAAAGTATAATACTATTAATTTATTACTAATTAAGTTATCTCTATAATCAAGTGCTCCCCATCACCAGAGCCTAATATCTTCATGTTATTCTACCCTCCAAAATTGTAACTCTTCATGTGGAGGTAAATCACCTTCCTCTTTTACTAGAACCTTTTATACAAATATCTTCCATATTGCTTCAAAATCATTTCTCTTCATTATTCCTCCCCCTCCCCTTAATTTCACATGTTAACATATCATTAATTGCCATTTGCCATACTTCTTTATACGAATCTTGTATTTGCAGATCTCCCTGAATTTTCCATTTTTAATCTTGCTGCTGTTAATAAATTTGTAGTTAAGTTCCTCATAGCCTGGGTGCAATTGATCTTATCATATATAGACAATAACACCATCTTTGGGCATATTTCTAACTCAATTTCTGTTATCTCTACTATCTCTTTAAATACTAATTGTCAAAATTACTTTACAGATCTACAACCCCACCACATATGAATATAAGTACCAGTTTCTTGACAACCCCTCCAACATATCCTTGAATAATTCTTAGTTATATGATTTAACTTTACTGATGTTAAATACCAACTTTAAATTAATTTATAGTAATTCTCTTTTATCCATACAGATATTTTTTAAAAAATGATATTGATTCCAAATCTTTCCCCATTCTTGAATGTTTATCATTTGTGCTAAACCATCCTCCTATATTGTCCTAAGATATTCTTCTTTCTCTCTGTTTTGATAACAATGTGTATATTTCACTTGTTATACCTTTCAAAATTTCGTTTTCCTCCATAATTATTTGCCTAATTATTTGTTCACATTTAGTATATTTTCTAAATTCTTTAATTTTCCTATTCCAATTTTTTGTCCATTGTTTCAATTGAATATAATTAAACCAGGTTATTTTTGAACAGATTTTTCTAACACTGGGGAGCAGGTAGAATTGGCATAAATTGCCTCATATCAAGAGATTCAAAGCCCACGAGATGACAAGTGGGAAAGCAGAGATGGGACACAATGGAAAAACAGAATGTGCCAGACCTAAAGAGGAACAACTTCAGAAGCAGCAAATTGTATCCAATTAGTTTGTTCCCTCTTGCAGGTTCAATGGTATCAATTCCCTCTTGCATATTCATTTCTCTTTCCAATTGTACTCTATCAGGAGCAAAGTAATGTGAACTCATTCTGTGTCTTACTGTGGGTGTGGATTGGTTTTAGTATGGTTTCGGCATACAGTGTTACAACAGCAACAAGAATCCAAATCACAAAGGGGAGACATGAGAAATAGTTCCTGATTTCAACCACACTTGTGCATTTTTCCAGTTTCAAATCTAATATTCCATAACTAACTAAATTAACCCTTTGGATGCTGATCCAGACATAGCTTTTTAAAAAGTTTAAAAAAAAAAAAAAAGCAGTTTGATCAAATTATTTACTGTGATTGAATCAACATGATTGATTGATTGATTGATTGATTGATTATAATGCAAGTTTTTCCCCCTGCAATAAGGGGTGGAACATTGTGCAAAACAATAATAGTACATCTTGAAAACCACTGTAAAATTATTTCAACATGAGTGTACAACAGAGGGATAAATGAAGAGAACTGATAACATGGAGGCCCTAAAAAGAACATCCTACCATGTGCAAGAGAGATGAAAGTTCCTTCGAAGATGGAAAAGAAAAAAAGCAGATCTTTCAGAGGAAATCAAGTCCCATACTGTGTGAACAGGTAGTGTCAGATTGCCTACTGAGAAGACTCACTGATGTGATAGTGACAATCTTAAGCAGTGGGTTGTCTGTGAGCACGGCACAGAGAATTATTGTGGTGGTTGCTCCAAGGAACCCAAAACTGGATTAACAATTAGGCTAAATAAGTGACAAAGTAAAGTTTAAGTCCAACTGGGGCCCTGCAGTGTCTTAATTATCTAGGAATTCCCAGTGTAGAGATTGTAACCATCCTATTCTATGTTCTGGGCTCCTTCAAAATCTTCTGCTGATCAGCAAATAACAGCTGTAAGAGGAATAGCCACGATTTTTCCAGGAAATGTTGAGAAGAAGGCTTGTGTTATAGAACAGAGAGACATTGCTTAGCATTTTAGATCACCTGATAAGCCAGAGTTCTCTGGGCAGGATATAGTACATTAAAGTATACATATGAAACACAAATAATCAATACAGATGAGGCATCATAATAAACAACAAAAAATAGCAAAGAGTAAGAACACTACAGCATATACCAAAGAAAAACCAGCAGCAAAACAGAAAGATCTTGTGATTTACAAGCACTAAAACAGTTCTTAAAATGCCTTAGGGGGAAAAACAGGCTTCACGTGATCCCTCAAAGGTCAAAATTCAGGCACCAAGTGAACTTCTCTTGGGAGGGAACTCCACAGATGGGGGCCCACCACTGAAAAGCACTTTTCTCCTATAGTCATCTGCTTTGCTTAATTTGGCAGACACCTGGAGGAGGGCCTTGAATGATGACCTTTGTGTCTGAGTGAGTAGATTTGGAAAATGGAGCTCCATCAGGTAACATGACCCCAAGAGATTTGGGATTTTGAAAATTAAAAGAACAACCCTTTGGGAACTAGAAATAAACAGTCACCCAAATGAGATAGTTAGGTACCAGGCTATCATGATTAGATGAAATAATCCAAGTTATCAATCTGGCTGCTCTGTTTTGGAATACAGCTGGTCCTCAACTTTCACTACGGTTGGAGTTGCAGGAACCCTATGAAAATGGAAAAACCACAAATATAGGAAACCTTTTTTCACCAGAGAGAATACTTCTCTAGGCAGAAAAATGACCATAAAATTATGCTAGAGGACCTAGAAATGCCTAGACAGAATGTATTTTTTTCAGTTGTGTATAGGACAACTGCAGAGACAACAGCAAATACAGTAATCCATGAATAATCAAATCTGCAAATGATTAATCCACAAATGTGGAGGGACGACTATACATGAAACTCCCAAACCATTTTCAAAATCACCACTGCCCAATATAATGCATTGCAGTTATTCAAACAAGAGATTACCATGGATAATTTTGGGAGGCCATCTCCATATGCCTACCGGGTAAGATTTATGTGGATGAATTCAGATAAAAAGGTAGTAGTTAATCCTTACCATATGATACTGTAATAGTTGGACATAGCAGTCATCTGTACTCTCCAAATATGTGATCTGGGCCAGTTGTAAAATACATTACCTTCAATACTTGGAAATTCAGCCAACAACATTCAGTTGGATGTTCAGAGGCTTTTAGTATCTACATGGCTCCCAAATATCTACATTGTCTTGAAATGTTACATATTTAACTTTGAGGACACAGTGTCATCAGTCTTGCTGTAAAACATATATGAATGACCTTGTTTATTTTCTTTTATATAGAGAGAGAGAAAGAGAGAGAGAGCTATTCACCGATCTCAGGACAGAATACAGAAAATAAAAGCAAGTGTGAAACAATTGTAAGCATTTAAAACATGGCAGAAGACAAAGTCCAGGATCCTGTATAGGCCATGATATGTGGTCCTAAAAGTTAGGCGGACCAGATTTAAGCTGATGCGAAAATGGAGACATCAAGTGGACCTTCAGGCTGTTCTCTCTTAAGATCAGGGGTCGGCAACCTTTTTGGGGGGTGGGGCCAGTCCCCCTGTCCCCTGATGCCCCCTGGGCCGTGGTGGTGCACGCGCGTGCACATGCACACTACCACCGCCGGGGTGCGCGTACGTATGTGAGCGTGGGGCACCATTTTGGATGGCACCCTGCACTCGCACGCGCATGCGCACGGTGGTGGGTGCCATTTTGGAAGGCCAAACGGCACCTGCCATGGTGCACTTGCTGACGCGAGCGCGTGGTACCATTTTGGATGGCGCCCCGCACTCGCGGATGCATGCGCATGGCAGTGGGTGCCATTTTGGAAGGCCAAACGGCGACGGCGCCATGTGCATGCGCACGATGCCGGTGCTGTTTGGCATTCCAAAATGGCACCCGCCGTTGTGCGCATGCGTGCGTGAGCGCGGGTGCCATTTTGGAAAGCGAAATGGCACCTTGCATCATGCATGGTGTGGCGGCAGTGGCGGCGGCAGCAGGACCGGCCACAGGTTGCCGACCCCTGGTTAAGATCCTTAAAAAAGGACCTGCTCTCAGGCTGCTGCCACACTGTAGAATTAATACAGTTTGACATCACCTTAACTGTCAAGACGGATCTCCTCCGGCAGGCCTTTCAGTGATTGATAATCCCGGCTTCAGGAATCCCTCCTGTAAGAGGGCTTCTAGGTTCTTAGTTTAAACATCTAAAATTGGAACCGCAGCCACATTGTGAGATGTTCTTACATTATTCTTGCTTTATATTGTATGTTTTAATTTTGTAACGGATTTAATAACTTTTTAAGGAGGGGGGAGGGATTCAGATTTTACTTTTGTATGTTATATTTTATTGTTGTTAGCCACCCTGATTGATCTCAAAGGGGCGGGATATAAATAATATTAATAATAATAGTAATAATAATAATAATAATAATAATAATAATAGCTCCATCCTATGGAATCCTGGGATTTATAGTTTGTTGTGGCACCAGAGCTCTGTGACAGACAAGGCTAAATATCTCACAAAACTACAAATCCCACAATTCCATAACATTGAGCTATGGCAGTTAAAGCAGTGTCAAATTGCATTAATTTTGCAGTATAGATGCAGCCTCAATCTCATCATCTTTGGAGCATATTTGGTGAGACATGAAAAAGGGCTTTTCTTGGTGACTGCTCCAGAGCTTTGTAACTTTATAAAAGGAATCAATTACTTTATTCATTACTCTGCTCAGGGTGTTACTGTTAGTGCAGAAAGATGAGTCATTACTAAGGAGTTATAGCTCCTGTCACTATTGTGCTTTTGAAAAATACAGAACTATGTTGCTGTCTACACGCCTTTCCTCCTCCACCATATATAATCTTGGGCATCCCAACCCCTACGGCATCTCCTCTTTTTCAGGGTCTGGCAGAACAAAGGAAAAGACAGTCTAAGTAAAAACTAAACTACAGAGAGAGAGAGAGAGAGAGAGCTTTCCAAGTTCATCCTGTATGCTTTGCTGAACCCCAGTGTCTTTGTGTCCTCTAGACCTCTAGTATACATTGGACTACTTCCAGGTTCTGGGACCCCCTGCCCTGCCAAGACTGGCTTTGCCCCCCAACCTTTTGTACATGATAACCTTTAGTACTTAAACCTGGTTATTGGTTTTCTTTTCTAAATCCAACTAAACCAGAGTCTTTAGCGCAGCTCATTTTGTCATGTCTTATGACACCTCCCTAGCTGAGCTCCACCTATCTCTTGGCCTTGTTTCTGGCTTCAGGATGAGGCAGCCACCCATGAGACCCTTCCTCCTCTGCCTCCCATTGCTTAGATTCAGCCAGCACACACATTCTGTCATAAGTGACTGAGAAACCCCTTTTTGTTCTACTGAAAAGTAGTGAATCATAGCCATGCCTATTATAGGTAAAATAAATAAATAAATAAATAAAATCATTTCTTGATCATTACTGCAAAGTAACTAGTTTCCATTGTAACTTGTTAGAAACATGAGATAATTCATATTTCTGGACTGCTCTCGGGTTCTGGCCTCCCTGCCGAGGGAGCTATGTCTCTCTTCCTCCATCTCTGCTAATAGTCAATGACCTTTTGTTCAGGCAGTTCTTTGGTGCTTTGACATTGTTGAAAGAGGGGATTCTTCTCCTTCTCTGTCTCCCACCCCCCTTCAGAATAACAGAAGAACCATTAGATTAATTACTTTACCAAAAAGATTTATCTTGTCACATAGATCTCAGCTTCCTTAACAATGTCACAGAAAGGTTCCTCATATCCTCCTCTAATTTCTCATAGTGTGTTGGACTGGTGCCATGTTTCTACAGTTGACTGCATTTTGACTAAAGTGATTCTTTTGGGCATCAGTTTTGGTCCTTTCGTGGAGTTGAGACGTCTTGAACCACTGTTGGCAACTTCCAACTAAAACAGGTGCTACTTGTAAGCTTTTCTTAACCCTGGTATCTTTGTGTCCTCTATACTTCTGTTATATATCTCCCCCCAGGAACTGAGAGGTACAAGTCATCACTTCCATTGTTTATCATAACAACCCATTCTGTGTCAGGACCAAAAAAGATCAACATTGCATACGACTTCACTTAACAAAGTTGCTGACCTGCTAAATTATATTGTGAGTGGACTATGACAATATCATCATGCAAATATAAAACAGATGATGATTCTCATCTTTCATTTATGGGATGGAGACTCTCCTCAAATAGTTTCCATGTGGTGTGTAAGAAAGGTTTACAAGGCAGAGTTTGACTTATTTTGGAATGGATGCTAAATAAATTGCTAAAATGGCATGTTAATCTGGAGTAACCAAGTTAATGTGAATAGAGTTGAACTCAGTTTTAGTCTTAGTCAGGTTCTAACTAGATCTAAGTCTGGTTCCAGCTCAAGAATTGCATTATGGATGAAGAGAACAGTATTGGTCACATTTTATTAAGCAACTCAGTTGAAAACAACAACCTTAAAACCCTTCTAGTCACCTAGATGTGGATGTTGATCAAAGGTAGGGGTGGCAAACCAGATGTTGTTAGACTGAAACTCTTATTTATTAGCACTAACTACCATAGCCAGTGGTAAGAAACAAAAGAGGCTAGCAAGTTGAGGCCATTGGTTCATATACCATTATTGTCAGCTCTTATGGGCAACAGGTCTCCAGGATCTCAGGAAGGACTCTTTCCTAACTCTGCATGGAAATCCCTGGTATACCCTGGTGGTTTTCCATCCATGTAGTAACAAAGCGTTGACCTGACTAGCTTGCATCATCAAATGAAGTTGAATGTATTCTGGGTTGTATGGTCGTTGCAGTCTAATAACGTCTGGAGAACAATACATTCCCTGCCCGTGTACCATGGAAATAACATTCTTTGTGTACACTACAGTGTGATAATTGATGAGTTCAAGAGTTTTTGCTCCCACTTTCTACATTGGACAATGAATAATTTCCTACAATTGTATGGTAGAACCTGGGGCAGAGAGAAGAAGAAAACCCCATCAGAATTTATAACACCTTTCACTACTATCTATTCCCACAAAAGCTTGGAATTAGCAATTCATCCAGATCTAGGAGGAATAGGTGTGGTCATGTCTTTACAGTCTAGCTGCAGGACACATTTTATGGACTGGATGTACTGATTCCTCCTTTCTTCTGAAGCTTTAGCCCAGATTTTTGATCATTGCGTATGGTGGTAGGATTACAATAAATGATAAAACAAGACAGATAGGTGCTACAGGCCAGGGGATGCAGAATCAATACATTTTAGCTCTGTTTCCCCACACTCTGAACATAAATTTCTAGGACACAATTTATGTGAGAATAATTTACTCATGTAAATATTCCATTCCAGGATCAGCCATATCACATTAAAATGTTCTCACCATATATGTATATTAAAATATAATGTAAATTAAAAAGCATATTAAAACATACTTACCATGATGTCATGGAATTTGTGTTGGAGGAGGAGTCCTGAAGATCAGGGTTCAAATCCCCACTAAGCCACTGAAATCCACTGGGTGACCTTGGCGAAGTCACACAGTCTCATCTTTAGAGGAGGCAAATGGCAAAACCTCTCTGAATAAACCTTGCAGAGAAAACTCTATGATAGGGTCACCACAAATCTAGGAGGCACATAACAACCATATATGTCCTGATTTAAGATGGCTGTTTCAAAGATTTGCGGGGCTTAACATATTGTAACAATGAGAATCTGGTGATTGTAAACTATGGGATGTTGTGTTGGGTGCAAGTGTTGCAATGTGATATTATCTGGTCGTAAAATGAAAACATTAATGAGAAGCTTTTATAGATGTTTTCTGAAGTGGCATTTTCCTAATTCAGGGGCTCTTGGTCATTCCAGCACACATGCTGCGAGTATGTATCTAGACTTGTTTTGTTTCAGTGGAGGCAACAGATTTATTTGCTTATATGAAGGACTTTTGTAGAATATTTTTGTTCCTGAGTTCCTGCACCCCTAGGAATTAATGGGATAATGGTACATGTGTATGAATCACCTTTGGAATAGGTAGTTTGGCAGTCTGGATTACTGTCTGTACACTTTAGGAAGCACTGTAAGTGTAACAGCTTGACCCAATTTGCATGAGTTTATCTACATCTACATAAACCCAAAAGCAAAATGCTGATTTTTAAAAAATGGTTATGCTATTTATATTTTTTTATTGCTTTCTTGATAAACACCCTATTAAGCAGTCGCAACAAATAAATAAAATAAAAAATGTATCTATTGAGAGTGCCAGCTTTGTTTTGCAAATTGATGAGGGATCCATAATTAAGAGGGAAGATCAAGTACATCTGCTTTGAGCAAAAGTAATTTGCAAGTCTGAATTAATGCATTTTTTTATTGGCATTTGGAGCAATGCTTGTTTTGGTTATTGTTCCAGGGGTATTTATTTATTTATTCTCCCTGATTTCTCATCCCTTGTATCTCCCCCTCTCCCCCAACTAGCTTTCTTTCATTCTTAATAAAACTGAAGACAAATTTGCTAAGAGACAGTTTTGTCTTCAGTATGCCACACAAATTTGTAACACAAATATTGCATTACTCACAAGGAAGTTATGTGAAGTACAAAAGCTGAGATGTCTGATGAGTGCAGCCACTTTTTTCTTCCTTCTCTCCCAGTCTATAATCAATATTGTTCTGAGACACTATGCACAAAATAATTTCATGCTTGGTGTTTGACAGGGAAGAATAAATGCTACAGCAGATGGCTTGTTGCTTCCACAGGGGGTGGTAGACAGTGGGCAAGAGAACAACACACCCACTTGTCAACAAGTAGCTTGCTCCCTGTTCACCTCATTGCCAGACCCCAATGGTTATTTGAATAACTGGCATTTTCCATGAGCTTCCTTCTACCCTACAATACACTTTTCACTTTGTGTGACATTCTGAATGGTTTCTTCTGGCATTGTCTCTGGGTGATCATCATATGACACTAACTGGAATGTATGCAGAGGGGGAACAGAGTGAAATTTTATTTTATATCCCACCTTTCTCCCAATATGGCATTCAAGGTGACTCATTTTAAAGCTAGGTACAGCTTTTTTTTTAAAATCAATAAATATAGGGAAAAGAGGTAAACATAACAGATAAGATACCTGATTAAAATAACACTAAATTGAAAAGTTTAAAAACATTTAAAACATGACACTCAGAATAAAATACATTCCCTCTCTTTAAAAATAAAATAAAATCCTTCTGCTACAACCAGTTAAAAACCACAGGCATATCTAAATAAAAGGGTTTTTTTGCCTGGTGGTGGAAAGAGAACAGAGAGAGTGCCAATATAGCCTCCCATGGGAACAGCTATTGAGAGGACCCTCTCACATGTCCTCATTGAACATGCCAAGGATGGAGGTGGTCCTGAGAGATTTTATTTGATTAGAAGAGCCAAGTAGTACCAACAGTTCTAATGTAACAGAGAAATCATTTGAGAGGATGGCAGAGTGTTGCTGTGGAATTTCAAGGCTAGCATAGCTTGTCTGTATTTCTGTTCTTGTGCCTCCGTAGAATCAACGAATCATAGATTCATCAAGTTGGAAGAAACCCCAAGAGCCATCCAGTCCAACCCCCTGCTATGCAGGAACTCAAAATCAAAGCACCCCCAACAGATGGCCATCCAGCCTCTGCTTAAAGACCTCCAAGGAAGGAGATCCAACTACTCTCTGAGGGAGTGTGTTCCACTGTCGAACAGCCCTTACTGTCAGGAAGTATGTACTTCCTAATGTTGAGGTGGAATCTCTTTTCCTGGAGCTTGCATCTAAATACTCTCACATCATTCCCTCATTGGGTAAATCTTCCTTTCCCTTTGTTATGGTCCTGATCTGGATAAAAAAAAAAATGCTTTATATTTAAACAGAGCATGGTTGCCTTTGGATAATACTAAGTGGCAGGAATCAAAGATGCACCAAGCATCACATTCAGTTGACTCTGCTAACTGCAACCTCAAATTGACTCTTAGGGAGGAACAAACAGAATTTCTCCCTAGGCTACACTCTCTCAAAGACCAGAAAGGAAATCTAAATGGCATCAAGGGGTAAAAATATAAGTAGAAACCAAGCAGACAAAAATACATCAAAGTCTACAGACTGAGTAGGGGACACAAGTCACAGCCTAAGGGCAGAGCAGATATTGAGAAAATTACTTTTTTTTGGACAACTGCCCATCTTGCTTGGGGAGTTCTGGAAATTGCAATCCAGAACAGAAGCTCTTCTCAGCTCTTTGGAAGGGATGGTCTCCACCGTTCCTTAGGTCATATCTACAATTTCCTCTGCTGTTCCAGTGAGTAACAATTTTGACCAGCATAGCCAAACCAGTGACTGGCCTCTAATTCATGGGGCTGTAAGTTCTGAATTTCTTGTTTTAATTTTACCTTAGTCGTGTGTAAACCCCCTCCCCCCCCCAAAAAAAAACCAATCAAAAGAAAGCAAAAACTACCAGTTTAAGCCAAAGTGCTTAATATACTCAGGAAATCTTTCCACCAAATTGGTGGGATTTTCCCTGTCACCATTGCCTTTGGGCACCCAGTCATTGTGATCCATTTCCAAACTGGGCAGGATGAATGAACTTGGGGAGGAGAGCTGAGACAAAAAACGTGTTTTCTCCCAATCACAGATTGCTGGCACTTCCTCCACTAGAGGTTAACATATTGTCTGCCTGCTTTTAATAGAAACATTCTTCATGCATTCTAACAAATCACATATCTCTGAATTCTGCATATAAAGTTGTAATTCCGTCAAGGGTTTGTAATGACATTGATAAATGATGTCACCGAAACCCCTTGCTTGAAATACAGCTTTAATTATGGACACCTGGGTCCTTATTATTCCTTATATTATTTCTGTCATAGCACTATCTTGTCTTAGTAGCTGGGCCTCCATAGTAATTTGCTTTATCAGCAGCTCGAGTAATGCAGTCTAGCATAGCAGTCCCTGTCCATGTTAATACACTGTGCCCGGGGTAATGCAGATTTGTAGGATTTTAAAAATAAGGCAGAGCTGCAACAGTAAATATCACATTTAGGGTATTCTGCCAGATGCTTAGTTCTTCTCTCCATCCCTCCTCAGTGCTTCCAATGGTTTGCATTTTGTTTTCAAACACAAAGCAACTTTGGATGCTGTAACTGAGAACAGGAAAAGAGATGAGGGACTACCCAACACTTTGCTTCCCTCCTGAATTTCAGCTCAAATTCAGCTGCCCTCAGCTGCTTCGCTTGCTTGTGAGTAAAAATATACTTAGATCCCATATCATTTCCCCTACTGATAGAAAAGAAGCTGGTGCGGGGGGAGGGGGCATTTTGATCAATTTGTGATATAAGTGAAATGGTTAAACAGTCTTCTCCCTCCACTGGAGTTATACCCAGGAATGCATCCTCCTGATGTTGCTTTGATTTAAAACCCAAAACAAGGGAGAAACTGTCACACATCTGGGCATCATGGTACCTTGAGCTGGAGCGTCAGACAAGTCACGTTAAGTTGGGCTCTGTAAGTTCTTAGGGAGAACCCCTACATCACACATAGTTCAGGAGGAAAGTGGACTATAAATAGAATAGAATAAGCATAAAATAAAATCATAAATAAAATGCTTCCAGCCTGTTGGGTATATGTAATTTCAGGCAAGAGAATCCAAGCCTGAGGGATCATCACATAACTCCCCCAAGAACATACTAAGCTTGCAGATAGGTTTTGTCTTGTATGGATGCATTCCTTACAGCAGGGGGCTCTCCAGAAGTTGTTGGACGTCCCATGGAGCATATCCAAAGGTCAAGGATGGCCTATGAGTTCAAAGGCTGCACATAGAAGTTTAAGAAGCAAATACTTCAACCAAAGGCAGAGGGTCTTGGCTGTATCACCTTATGTGTCTCAGTTTTTCCAGCAATGCTAAGTAACTATTTATCAAGGTAATACCAGGGTTGGTCCCCCTGAAAAATGGGATTTATGGTTCCGCAAGGAAAGGAAGTTGCCTGTGAATGACCAAAAATAGTCAACGTGAAATCCTCTGGGAATCTGCTTATGTGGAAGACAGGGATGTGTTGTTGTGTGTATGTGTGTCTATGTAAGGACAACTTATTGGAAGATCTTTGCATTCTCTTTTCCCCTCCTTAGATAGATAGGGATTTCCTGCATGTAAACTCCTCCCTCCCTCTCTCTGTCATTCAAACTAATCATGTGACTGAGGTCACTCCCCCTTTGGGACTAACTGACATTCTCTCGAAAGATTTCCTGCTGCCCTGTTGTGTTTCCATCTTCTGGCTCTTTCAACTTTCATTGGAAAGATGGTGAGGTAAAGATTTTTCTCTACCTGAACTATTCACGAGCTAGATTAGGATATAGCTTTTATGTATATATAGATTAAAGCCATTAGTAAACTTTTGTTTTAAATTACAAACTACATGTTTGTTGGTTGTTGTTGTTGTTGTTTTTTGCTTGTTTTTTGGTGTGTTTTTTTGGAGCCAGACTCAGTTCTTAGGGAAGCATAGTTAGACAAGAACACATTTCTGGTACTCTGCCAATTTAAAGCTAGACCTTAACAGGCTTGGCTTTGGTATTTTTGATATTTAAATATTGTTTCCTTAGCAAAGGCTAAAGCCTTAGGAAACTTAAATTACCCCACACAACTAGACTGTGATAACCTCTGAGTTCAACCAGCAAGATTTTCCAGATATGAACCTCCTCTTGCTCTTCAGGATGTGCCAAACCGGCGTGATCAGATATTTTAGTAGAGCAGAAAAACAAGTGTAACTGGAAGCACTTGCATGGCTGCAGGTTGAGTCTACGACTGCAGAGGGGAACAGAGAGCTCAAAGGGGCTGTGATGTGGCCAAGCATCTCTCTCACACGGCAGAGGTGGGCTTGAATATAATATGAACAGAATACAGGGCTTTGGTAATTCTATCAGTAAGACGGTCTGTGGACAATTATAGCTCTATCATGCTCCTTTCACATCTCTGCAAAGCCATTGTCTGTGCACAGCACAAGCTGTTCCATAAAGGATCCCATAATTCTGGTCACATCAAGGTCACTGCCAGAGCTGGCGGAGAAGGGAGCAAAGGTGTGTAGCTTCAGAAAGATGGCTGTGCTCGATTCCCATGAGGCCAACAAGCTGGATGATTTGTAGGACATTTGAATGCACACTAAAAGCATATTAGATGAGTTAAGTGCAACATAACTAGAAAAAGATGGGGAGAGTGAGATCATGTGAATGTCTGATGATTCTTTTAAATCCTGTCTCTCCCAGGTAGGAAACTGGGTGATGTCAAGCTAAAATCTGTTCTTTTTCATGCCTTATGGAGTTCACTTAACTACTGGCTTGAATAAATGGAGCTAGATTGCCGCTTGTGAGCCTGCAAATGCTAAAGACAGAGTTGAGCTTGACATTTAAAAAAAAATGGTCAAGCGAGGCCATCAGGTAATTATTCAATGATGCCATGAATCTGAAGAGATGTTAGAAAAAGTAGATAAATGCATTTAGATAAGGGTAATTAGTAAGATGTTCAAAACTCAGATTCAAAGCAAGCCTTAAAATTACTTAGGAGTTATCCTTTCACTTCTAGGTCAACAGTTCAAATGTATACTGGAAGAACAGTAAAGGAAAAGCAGTGGCTGCTATTTAACCATCGTAAGAGCCAAGAAACTGTCTTCAATCCCACATTTGTAGACAGCTAAGCACAACAAAAGCCAACCACTACCAACTGAGCAGCTATTTCCTTGCTGTAAATTGTGGTTAATGATATATTTAAGAACAATTCACCACAACCAATCTCAGCAAGGCTGGGTGGGGAAGGTCATGTCTCCCAGTCATAGGTCAAAGACTCAGTTCCTCTACTGCTTTCAGACTAAGGTGACCACATGCATTTCACTGGGTTTTCTTAGGCAAGGAATACTCGCAGGTGGTTTTGCCAGTTCCTTCCTCTGAAATATAGCTTGCAACGCTTGATATTCTTTGATGGTCTCCTAACCAGGGCTGATCCTGCTTAGCAATGAAAATCAGACAGGATCTGGTGCCTATAGGGTAACATATATATCGACTCTTATGGAACTAAGCCCTATGAGGAACGACTTAGGGAGCTGGGGATGTTTAGCCTGGAGAAGAGAAGGCTGAGAGGTGATATGATAGCCGTGTTTAAATATTTGAAGAGATGTCATATCGAGGAGGGAACAAGCTTGTTTTCTGCTGCTCCAGAGACTAGGACCCGAAACAATGGATGCAAGCTGCAAGAAAAGAGATTCCACCTCAACATTAGGAGGAACTTCCTGACAGTAAGGGCGGTTCGACAGTGGAACACACTCCCTTGGAGTGTGGTGGAGTCTCCTTCCTTGGAGGTCTTTAAGCAGAGGCGGGATGGCCATCTGTTGGGGATGCTTTGATTGGGAGTTCCTGCATGACAGGGGGTTGGACTGGATGGCCCTTGTGGTCTCTTCCAACTCTATGATTCTATGATCATGTATAAGTCAAAGGCAAAATGTTGGTTTTGGAGCCAAAATTATGGATTTTGATATGACCCATGGATAAGTCAAGGGTAAAACGTAGCAAAGAATCTAAAAGATGGAGCGAAGAAAAACAATACCAAAGAACGTACAAAATTCCAGCAGGAATAACTGTTAGTGGTCATACTAAAAGCGAGAACAGGAGGGGATTAGTGCTTCCTGGACAGAGTATGCTTTTGCTTTTCACCATGGTTCCTTTTAAAATAAAAGTATGTTATTGACATGGACCCATAGATAAGTCAACTCAGGTTTTAGAGGGGGGGGGGGAATGTTTTGACTAAAATTTCTAGACTTATACCTGAGTAGATATACTATTTAGACCCTAACTACTGTTCCCTAACAAAATGATTGAGGTGCAGGGGTGGTGGTGGTAAGGAAATCTGCAATAGCTGAATTACCACTTTTTATGCTCTGTTGGGCTTATGCTGACAGGGCAGACAAGGGAAGTGTCCTTTATGTTTACCACTTTTGCACTCCCTTCCTCCCATAAACATCAATTTTGCAGGGTAGGGATCATTTTATTGGGAGGAGGAAAAGGGAAGAGAGAACAAAGCCTTCATACATTGTGGATTCTGGTTTCACTCATCAAAGGCTTTTGGCTTTGCTCACTGCCAACATTCCCCTAAGTGAATGCAACTTCTGGCAGAAAAAAAATTCCCATACCACTATAAAGCAGGGATGGGGAAAGTATGGCCAACTGACCATATGCAGCTCCCACAACCATTTTTGTACTCCTCAGGGTTTATATTTTGCCCCCAACTGCTCTCTAGGTTGGATGGAAGACACATTTGTCATGCCATTTTAGGATCAGTAGATTTTTTTTAAGGAAGTGGTTGCTTCCTATTGTACAAAGGGCCTCTCCTGAGCCTATAACAACCCACATAGGCAAAAAACAAAAAACAAAAACATGGCAAATAGTGCCTCATAACTCCTTCAGGGCATTTGTGGTGATTAGATGCAAAACAATTGTTTTGCAGAGGTGCGACCGTCCACATTAACTGGGCATGTGTCCCCTCAACCCCTGATCTTTGCCCAGCTCTGCTATAAAGGACTACAACATTAAGTTACCCGAAGGTCTCTTCCCACTGCCCTCTTTTTCTCTAACATCTAGCCTTGAGAGTGCCAGGGCAGTAGACACAATTGGCAACTTGCCTGAGGAGTTCTCCCTTCCCTTCCCACTCCCTGCTCCCTTTATGGAGCTGCTCAGGGCCACTGCACACTTCTATATTGGCAACAGAATGGCCTCATAGAAAGTCTACCCCTGCATCTGCAGACCTATCCAAACAAATAGGGCCTAGGGAACAATGGTGCCAGACACTTTTCATGTTGTGAAATTGAGAAGGTCACTGTGGACTGCTCTTTTATATATATATATATTAAAAAAATTATGGAAGGTTCTTCCCATGCTTTCCCTCCCTACTGTTTCCCTTCACGCTTCTTTGCTGCTCTCCAATCCTTTTCCTAGATCTTTCTTCATTTCACCCAGTATTTTCTTTTACCATTCCTCGGCTTCTTTCCCCCACCTATCCCCCCCCCCCCTTGGGTGGGCTCTGATTTGCATTAAAGTGCCATCACCAAAATCTAGCTTCATTTCCTGTAGAATTCTAGAGAGATGTGTGTAGGTAAGAAACTGTGGTACAGTGTCACAGCAAGCCAATAGTTATAATTGTTAAATTATACTTATTGTTATTACTGTGTGGACGTTCCCACATAGCGCTGTAGTGATTAAGCAGATGGGCCAAAAGGAGAAGCCACAGGCCGCTCTGGCCCAGATTGGCCCAGGACCACAGCAATCAGATGGCCCGCTCCCAAAGCAGGCCACCATCGTGGTCCCGGATGGGCCACCAGCAGGAGCGGATTAAATCCACTCCTTTTGCCGGTGGCTCCAAGCTGCTTAGGCAGCCTTGGAGTGGCCTCCAGCCATGTAAGTTGTGTGCACCATCTAAACACCATGCCCCCAAAGCAGCTGGAAGCTGCTGTATTTGGCCCATCTGTTTCAGGCCCAAGTGTTGAAAACACTTTAAAGTCTGAAGGAGCCCACCAAACAGGGCTTAGCAACAACTGGTCCAGGGGATAGAGGTTCCCTACCCACCCAATTTGTGGCCACGGTGATCCCACATATCTTAGCATTGTGGCCAAAAAAAATTATACAGCAATATTCTGTGAATTATTTTAAGGTGAATCACAGAGCATCAGCCAAAGTCTAGTCAGTGCATGACTCCACAGCTAAAGCACTTTTGAGAAGTGGCTGTCCAATACTGTCTAAGGACCATCAAAGAAGGAGAGTCTGACACCCTTCCAGACAGTCAATTCTATTGTTGAACAACAATTCCCATCAGGAAGTCCTTAACAATTTTTTGCTGACACATGGCAGCAATAGGAGCACGACCTAGTGCTTGGTGGCTCTGGGGGTGGCAATGTGGCACCCTAGCTTTCCAAATTGCTCCTTGGAAAGAACTAGAATAAACTCCTTGAAAAGAACTAGTTTCATTTTTTTAAATTTTCACTTCCTCACCTGTTTTGTGTCTCCAAATCAATGCACACTTTCATTACTGTATGCTGTGGTCCTTTGCTTTGATCGGGGGTAAGAAATCTCTTTTCATCTTGCAAGTGAAATTCAGCTCCCATTAGCCTAGCCAGCTTATGGTGAGGGATAATGGGAACTACAACTAACAATATTTGGAATAAAGGTATCCTAGAATAAGGGTATATGTTATGTGCTTTCCCCCTAGCATTTATATCAGTCAAAATGTGCTGTCTTTCATGGGAAGCTATTGTACAAGGAAGCATTAGACTCTCTCCACTACCCCCCCCCCCATTCTTTAAGCCTTTCTTGACTGGCTCTTCTTCTGAATCCATTTCAAAATTTTACATTCAATTCCAGTTGGTCTAGTCCTCAAGGCATTCAATAAAGTCACATTTAGGCTAATGAATTTCCATTAATATCTGGAAGTAAAAATTAATTTAATGTTTTAAAGTGTAAAGATGTTCAGGCTCTATTAATAATTACATGTTCAGCAGGAAACAGCTGTGATCTTGCTGTGCAAACCACGGCAGGGGATTTTACTCTGGACATACATAAAAAGTAAGATGGGTATTAATACACAACTCCTTCCATGTGCATTCTATCCCCATATTAATATAACTTTTCTTTGCAGATGAGAAAGAACCTCATCTATAACCTCCCACAGTCACTGCACTGGACTGGAGCCACTAGGGACAACACTACCAATAAATGAGTTACCACCCACTGGCATTTGATGGTTGCCAATTTTCATTGCCAATGCAATAGTTGCTAATTTTCATAGTGGTAAAATTAAAGTGCCATCACCAAAATGCTTGTGGACCACCATCTCCAGAGAGGTTCACATGAAAGTAGTATGCATTTTTGGTGCCAGGTGGAAAACTTGTATTTTCCTGAGCATGGAGCCCTGGTGGTGCAGTGGTTAAATGCTGGTACTTCAGTCACAACACTGTAAATTCAATCCTAGAGGAGGGCTCCAAGGTCCACTCAGCTTTCCATCCTTTTGTAGGTTGGTAAAATGAGCACCCAGCTTGTTGGGGGCAATTGGCTTACACACTGTAAACCATTCAAGGAGTCTTAGGGGGGTTGCACACTGCCAGAAATAGTGCAAATTGAGTCCACTTTTAGGGTTAGGGTTAGTGCTAGGGAATCATGGGAATTGTTTTTTTTTTCCCTGAGACATTGAGCCTTCTCTGTCAGAGAGCTCTGGTGCCACAATAAAATACAGTTCCCATGATTCCCTAACCCTAACCCTAACCCTAAAAGTGGACTCAATTTGCACTATTTCTGACAGTCTGAAACCCCCCTTAGTTCACTGATAAGCAGTATAGAAATGTACTTGCTATTACCACTGTTTTATTCCTCCTGTTGTTTTTTTCTGGTGATTTTATTCTGGTTTTTGTTTCCTGACTTGTTTTATCATTTTTTTCTTGCCATTTTGTATATTTTTAATCAGTCCAGTACCCAGAAAAAATTGATTATTAGCTAGTTTTAAAATGGAATCAGTAATAGGATCTCTTTATTGGAGTCAAACCACCATCCAACAGAGAATATTTGGTTCAGAATGAAAGGGAATCAGATGTAAGATATTATATGAGAATAGCAGTTTACTTACATTGTCCTGTGATAACTTCCTAATCTACAAAGACATTTCAGATCTACATACTAGCATATGTCCTTCGGGTAGTAGCATAAAAGCACTAATGTTAATACCATGGGCTCTTGGTTTGGTTCCAGCTTCCTCCATGGATACCAAAAGCCGTGGCTCTCAAGACCCATTATATACAATGGTGTAGTATAATGGTGTCTCTTATATAAAATGGCAAAATTAAGATTTCCTTTTTAGAATTTATATATTTTTTAAAGTATTTTCAAGCCATGTATGGTTGAATCTGTGGATATGGAGGGCCAACTGTAATAACCAGTAATTACTTAAACACCATCCTGTAAACAGCTGAGGCTGTAATACTATTTACTTCCACTTTCCGAGGGAAAATATGGACATGTTGTTTACTCTGACTTGGCTATGTGGTATTTTGCCTTTTTCTTTTTTTTACCAGTTATTAATTTGCACTTCCCTAATAGAAGCAGAGCACTGAGAAAACTGATAGCCTTATATTGCCAAAGGAAAGAATGGCAGACTGATTACTTTATGATTATTTTGAACAAACTGATGAGACAGCAAATGATAGTCAATCCTATTAAAAAGATTAAGCGTGCACCAATACACACACATACACTCTCACACACATATTCTCCTTTAAAAAAAAACCTATATTGCTGGCATTGGGATTGGTTTATATGATTCTACAGTTCAAGAAGAGTGGAAATTACAGAACATCTGCAATGAAATTGGTTTTCTGTGGAAAACTGATGAATCACTTACTGCCAATGACTGGAAGGAAGGAAAAATACTTGTTTATGCCCTTATGTAATGAATTTTTATGAGGTGAAGTTTGCTGTTTTTATATATCGATCTATATCTATATCTATAATGTAAATTGCCAGAGATGTAAAATAATAGAATTCCAAATTTGAAGCAATGAATTACTGCAAAGACAATCACAAGCAGAATAACGTCTGCTACCAAACACCCAAACAGACCCATTACTCTTCTAATGGCATTAACATTTCTCATCCATCCAGTTAAGCAATGGGGGAGGGATGGTATTAAATGGGGCATAAGCCACATTCCAGATCAAAGTGGAAAACAGATACACATTCCTATTTTTTGAGTTTCAGAAGTCTTTCTCCAGTGGAAGAGAGAACGGTGGAGGATGGGGGAGCATTCCAGAAGAACAAATTCTCAGCACTACTTCAAAAACCAAAAAAAACAAAGGCAGAAAAGCTTTATGCAATCAAGCAATTCTAAATTGGAGATTTACTCCACTCCTCTCCAACTGCATATGTCAAATGCACAGAACTTTTTTCAGCAAAAAGGAAGGTAAAGAGAGTTTTACTTTTTGTAGATACAAAAGTGCCGCAATAGTTAAAACAGCTTAATTCCTTCCGAAAACTCACACAACATTAGGAGTAGAAATTAACTGATGTTCTTGCTTGTGGCTAAGGTGGGGAGACAGAAGCACTGTGCCAAACTTGACTGCTAAACTAATGATTACAACAACTTAATTACTTTCCCTGTGCTTAATATCAACCCCCTACAGATTTCTGTCAGACTGCAAACTGTAACTCTAGACCTAATTTGGCAATCGTTTGGGGAAAATTAGCTTGCTTAGGTGGTGAGGCATGATCCTTTTTTGTAATTTTTATTACAAAATAATAAAGGGATGTAAAGGGATCCTGTTTGTAATTTTTATTATGCTTCTTGCACTTATCTTTTTGTCTCACTTCTGACAGGAAGCTGTATCACCTTAGGCTTCCCCAACTAGACATTCCCCAGATATGTTGGTGGAAAACTCATCACCTCCAACAACCATGGCCAAGGGATATGCTTGTTGGGGATTATGGGAGTTGTAGGTTAACAAATGATGGACTGGGAATCACTTGCTGGCTAGTGAGAGATCTACAGGGTTTATCTTTGTTCCCCTGTTATTTTTTCCAATGCAGTCAATACAAGCAGCAAAGAAGCAAGTACAGTAGCAGTTGGTTACTCTGGTGTATGAGTAGATCCGTTTTCCTGATATATTTTTTAAAAATTAAAAATGCTCAACTTGTATTTCATTTCACTGTAGTTAACAAATCCACTTCAGTCAGAACAGAAAAATACTATAGCAAGGAAGGATCATACAGATTTAAAAATAAAAACAACACAATATTAAATTTTGACAAAGGTTGCATCACAAGGATAGGAATTTTTTATTTGCCAATTCTTTATTGAAGACAGCTGCCAAAAATAAGAACAGCTAAGATGCAGTTTATGAAATCATCCTTAATTTTGCTGAACACGTCTTAAAGATTCCACTTCAGACTGGTACACTTCAATTTATTTTGATACCACAGCACACTTATTTAAATCAAATTTAATAAGAAGGCAGTTTCCTAGCTTAAATTTCATCAGGCTTCAAAGCGTTACTTCTGTGAAAAGCATCACCTGAAGTGAAGACTACTTCCTCAGATGCATGTAAACATCATGCTCATGCTACCTACTTCTTTCTTTCAGTTAGTCTCAAAGGTAATACCAGATCCCTTCACTCCATGGCGTTGTTTTTGTGTGGCATCCATATTGTTCAGTTATATTAGAGTACCTATTTTAGTAATTGCATTTGTGAATAGATTTCAGCCACATTAAAAGGGGCTGTTTTTTAATGGCTTTTCTTATGAAGGTGTAAATACAATAATTCCAAAATCACTGTGGTGTCATTTTTAATTTATTTATAAAGTTTCCTATGTTTCTAAAATTATAATCTCTTTAGAATTGCTGAGAATTTTATCGTGAAATAATTTATAAAGTAGCACCCACTGATATTACAGAATGAAAAAGGTCAAAATTATTACAGGCAAAGCTGAATTTAAGCATTACTATAGAGGGACAGATTTAACAAGTTATAAAAAATTATGGACTTGAGAAAAACCTCTGCAAGTCTACTGCTTATATACCTCTTTCATCTCTATCTTATATTTTAATGGCTGAAGATCTTGCATCTCTATGCCACATTTAGGACAGGTAAAATACATATCAAGTAAGTAGTTACTTTTGACACAATAATAACAAAAGACATGTGAACAACCAATGGTGTGAGGCATAGTAGGCCATTCCCCACACTGAGAACATTCCTTATGACATATTACTGAACTATTCTCATTCTTAGCATATCCAGCAATAGGTAAAGACCAAGAGGAAACTCTGAGTTTGAGTTTTTGCATATTAATGAGTGGTAAAAGAAAAATAAAAAATTCAGCAAATCCATGCCATAACAGTTCCCTGTTCATGTATTCAAATCCAATTTGACGAACTCCTTGAGGCTTACAGAACACTGACCTGATTCCCAAGATACGTTCAGTGAGTGTAGCATACTTTCCTTTCTGAAGAAAAATTAGGAAGTTCAGCAAGTCGCCAAGTTTGAGGAGTCCAACTACTAAGTTAATAATATACTTTGTCTTCTGGAATGATTCCAGGGGGCGATGGCTAAATATATCATAACACCTTTCTTCTAGCCACTTTCCACCAACAGTGCAAATAAGATACCACAATTTCTGTTGTTTGCTCAATGTCTGATATTTCTCCATCTGGGATAAGTCATTCTTGTACTGAATATTCAGAATAGTTTGTCCCACAGTTGCATTTTTGGAATAGATGGTGAATCTCCATAAAAAAAGCCACAGAAATGCTTTCACCTCAGGTTCAAATCGAGCCAAGAGTCCAGGTTTAAATCCATGAAAACACCGAGTAAACTGGGACCACACCAACTGCTCCAGGGCTTTGTTTAATTCAAGAGCATCGAGCTGACTTATTCTGAGTACAGGGGTCACTTTCTTGCTGTTGTCATCCCTGGTTGTCATCGTCAACATGCTGTTTTCTGTGACAAAGAACAACTTCAGTAACATAATTTATATTATACTTTTTTGAGATGTAAATTAATTATTCTATTCATCTTGATAACAAATTGGCATGCTAGATTATTCAAGTTAAAATCAAGCTGAGAAAATATGACTCATTCCAAGGTCACCTGTACACAGAGATCTGAACCTTGGGCACATTACCCGCCAGCACATACACTCAATTAAACAATACTGGCACTCATAACTGTCTTCTTTGAATGTTGATATTGAGAGCCAGCATGGTGCAGTGGTTTGAACATTGGACTACAACTCTGGAGATCAGAGTTAATCAGTGTTGTGTTTCTGCTATGACTGGACATGAAACAGTAGAATGTGCAGAAGGCATAAGAACTATTCTAAACAAAAGACAGAGGTAATCAATTAATGACTGTATCTTCTGTATGATATCCAACTCAGCTAAAATGTTCATAGTCAACAAGGAAGTTTTAAAAGGTTGTACTGGATCTTGTGATTCAATAGCAAAAAATCAGTTTGGTATTTGAAGTGAGATCCTCACTAATCAAGAGTGAGCTGATATAGAGAACACACAAGGAGAACACAGCTGCTAATATATATGACATGTTTTCATATTGTTAAAATGGTAAACAACTACAAAACTTGTAACCTATCTTGCACAGCTCAACTGACACACTACACATCATTTCTGAACAATAGCCCTTGCTATGCTCTGTGATTCCCCCCCCCCCTTTATATATATGCTGTGGTTCTCTAGATGTGATAATTTTTCAATACAGAACTGATACTCAAAGTTCTCAGAACACTGGGTTTGATGGGAAATATACTGCATAAATATAATAATATAGCGCTCTGACAAAAAAGGCAAAAAGACACCGCATGCGTTATTCTTACAGATTTTCTTAAAAATTCATAAGCAATCATTTTGACTATGGCCTAACCAGGCAGGTGTGTTTTCCTGGTTCCTATGTGCTGTGTGGTGCTCTTGAATAGCAGTTGGGTTACCACTCAAGCTGATAGCTGTGTAACTCAAGCCAAAAGGATGTTCAGCTGTTGATGTCCTCAGAGGTGAAAGGAAAGTCTGAAAGGCTGAAGTACATATAATAGGAACATTCATGAGACGCATGAATCAGGGAAAGATAGACATTTTAAAACAAGAAATAGAATGTATAAATGTTGCTATACTTGGGGTGAGCGTACTAAAGTGGACAGGAATGGGGCAGCTTCAGTCAAATAACTACAGTATTTAATTCTAAAAATGAAAATCTAAGAAGAAATGAAGTGGCATTAATAGTGAGGAAAGATGCAGCAAAAGTAATCAGGTGATACAATGCAAAGTCTGACCAAATCATATCAATTATAATCACAATACAAGTTATTGCACCAACTACAGATGCAGAAGAGGTAAATGAAAAATTCTATGCTAGAGCCTAGAAGAATTATCACATGACAAAACAGGACAAGTTGATAACCATAGGTAATCAAAAGTAGGAAACAGTAGGACCAAAGATCATTAAAGAATACAGCCTGGGATCAAGAAATGAGGAAGGAGAGTGAATGATTGAATTACATGAGTGAACAGTTTGTTCATTGCAAACACTTTCTTCAAGCAACCAAAAGACAACTGTATGCATGAGCATCACCTGACAGTTAATATAGAAATCAAACAGACTACGCTGTTGGGAACAGAAGACATAGAATCTCTATCTTCTCTGCAAGATTCTTCTCTGCAAGATCAAGGATAGATTGTGGCACGGACTATGAAGGGCTAATATCAAAAATTAGAGTAAAGCTAAAGAACACTAAATCAATCACTGTGACAAAATACAGCCTGAAGAACATCTCTTGTCGAATTTAAAGATAATGTAAAAAAATTAATTAGCGCTAATTGAGAATTCTGGACCTAAGCCCGGGACATTACGAAAGAACACAAAAAGACATTATCTGCCGCCAAAAAGTAATAGAGCATCAATGGATAACAGATGAAATGCTTCAAGCGGTTGAGGACACATGAGAATAAAAAGGAGATAGGATTAGGGTCAGAACCCTAACCACAACTGTTCACTGATTTGAGTGCAGCGATAAAGAGAACTACTGTAACAATCAATGCAGAGAAATAAAAGACAAAATAAAGTAGAACAAAAGACCTTTTCTTCTAGATCCAAGAAATCAAAGGGAAATTTAAACCAAGAGCGGTGATGCTGTGTGATCAACAGGAACATGATTAAAAAGAAATAAAATGATGATGGAAACAATATAAGAAAGAAAAAATATAAGATGGACGAGTAAAAATTAATTGATGAATTAACTATTTGAAGAGAAACCAATTTATTTAATCTGCTGCCTTTCTCCTGCAGTGGGACCCAAGGCAGCTTACAATTTTAGAAAGTGAAGTGGAAACTGCATTTAGAGTACTTGGGAAAAATAAATCACCAGGAACAGATGGCATACCAACAGAGTTGTTTCAAGCAACAGAGATAGAATCCACTCAAGTTCTAAGTAAAATGTGACAAGAATAAAAAACAAAACAAAACCAAAAAACCAAAACCCAAAGGTCCACAGATTGGAAACACTCAATTTACACTCTAATCCCTGCTGGAGGAGAGTTTTGCAGATACTGTGGGCTGTCAGAAAGACAAATGGGTCCTAGAGCAAATCAAGCCTGAACTGTCCCTAGGAACTAAGATGAATAAATTGAGACTGTCGTACTCTGGACGTGAGAACACATGACTTACTAGAAAAGATAGTAATGCTTGCTAAGATAGAAGGCTGTAGGAAAAGACCACATTACACATAGATAGACTCAATTAAGGAAGCCACAACCCTGAATTTGCAAGACCTGACCTGGGCTGTTAATTAACGGACTTGGGGTCTTTTATAGGGTCATCATAAGTTGAAATCAGCTTGACAGCAATTAGCACCACCACCACCTCTCAGTTCTGGTCTGTACTGTGGGTTTCCACCTTAGGATTCTCAAAATGGAAGGCACAACACTGACTCCCATCTAAAGCAGAAAAAATACTTCTAGGTGAGAGAATTAATACCGTCTGCATTAGTTGAGGGGCCTAATAACAACACTTTACTTTTACACCTTATCATTGTATATAATCACCTCACTGTATTGCAAACCCACTGACCACTACACATACTTACATGCTTCCGGTTTTCACCCTGAATACATTACCAGATCCATTGTCTACAGCCAAGTCCTGCAATACAATCTCATCTACTCAGACCCACAAGACAGGAACACCAAAGTCATGGAATTACAAGCAGCTTTCCTCAAACTACACCAGTCATGAATATGAATAATGAATAAACAAGGCAAGAATTGTACCCAGGACTAATCCATTACAAAACAGACTGAAGACAGCAAATGACAGTGGTCACATACAGTTTCTAACTGAGACCAATCAGATGTACCATCACTGAATTGCAGCCCATTCTGGACAATAATGTTCTCAAGGACTCTTGATGGTAGGCCAGTCACCTACAGACAGTCTCCACACTCAGGTACTTACATCCTCACTGCAGAAATAATCCAGTTCGACACCACATTATCTGCCATGGCTCAATGCTATGGGAATTCTGGGAATTGTAGTTTTGTGAGATATTTACCCTTCTCTGTCACAGAGCTCTGGTGCCCCAATGAACTTCAGTTCCCAGAATTCCACAGCACTGAGCCATCACAGTTACAAGTGTTGTCAACCTGGATTATTTCTGCAGTGCAGATGCAATGTCCTTCAGCACTCTACAGTGGGCCCTCGGGATCCACGGGGATCATTCCCACCCCACCCCCAAAATCTGCAGATGCTCAAGTCTGGTTCCAAAAGAGGGAGGGACAGAGGGAAAAGGGGGATGGAACTGTCTTTAGATCTCTCTTTCTCCCATTTGTGAACTGCCACTGGCTGGGTTGAGAGAATGGGAGGGAGAAGTTCTTCCTGTCCAAAGATAGTTTTTTACTTGGCGTAAATGTATTTTTTTCATGTTGCAAATAATCCCCCAATTTTCTAGCCACACATTTTGAGATTGCCAAAGCTATTCTCCTCCCCCCACAGCACCTACAAGTGTGTGTGTGTATGTGTAATCTTCTCTGGGTTTTTATTCCTGAACTTTAATGGAGCTACCCTATATTTTAGAGATAGTGTTAAGCAAACTGCATAGCTCTTTTAAAAATTTGGATTAACCCCCTGATCAGATTCACTGTGTTCCTATCATGGAAAACACCAGTCACAACTGTTCCAGATGCTGGCGGCCGCGACAGCAGCCACCTCAGCACTCCATCTGTGGGCTTCTCCACAGACAGCTCTGACTCTATACAGAGGTGGCAGATGCGCAGGGCAGCACAGTTGGCAACATCAGGCCAGGCCAGAACACAGACCACTGAAGGAGTGCTGCTGAAGAGGCAGCAGCGGCGGTGGCACCCCTGAAGACGAAGGAAGCAGCGCATCACAGCTAGCAGTGCCGAGCCAGGCCAGGCTAGGCTGCACAACCGCTGAGAGAACCAACAGAGAAGCACTCCTTCTTCTCTAGGGGAGTGCTGCCTAAGAGGAGAAGGTGGAAGAGGCCCTTAAGGCATAGGAAGTACCTCTTCTTCTCCTCATTCTCCTCTTCCCCCATCACCGCTGCTGTGGCTCTTTCTTCTCCTCCTCCTCTTACCCTGCCTTCCTCCTCCTCCTCTCTGATCTTCCTCCAACTTTTCCTTCCTACTCCTTGTCCCAATCGCTTCCATCTTCCTCCTCCTCCTTATTCCCTCTGCCACTCATCCTCCTTTTCCTTCCTTCCTCCTCCTCCTCTTCTCCACATTTCCTCATCCTCATCCGCCACCCCCACGGGCTTGCCATCTGAGGATGCTCAAATCTGCAGATGACAAGTCTGCGGATATGGAGGGCAGACTGTATATTAGGCAGACAGGCTGGTCCCTGTGCCAGATGACAAATGAACATCAAATAAACATAAATCAGACATTAAAAATAGGAATACACAAAAACAGCTACAGAACACTACAAATTTCCTGGGTATTCCATCTCGGACATCAGAACAGCGGTCTTTGAACAATACAACTACAAAGGAAGACTGGAAAGAGAAATAGCAGAAATGGAATGTATCCATAGACTTCAGTGCATTAGTAGTGGCTTGAATACAGATAATGATTTCTTGGCACACTATACACATTTCAACACAATCATAAAGTTATCTATTCTCCTTGGCTTTAGGCAATATTCTCCCTCTTGCCTTTGTCCCCCAATGACCATAGTTAAAACTGAACTTACCACCTATCTCTATACCCACAAGGTTTTAAATTTCAATTGACATCCTCACTATATAGGTCTATCTTTGGACTCTCCACTTCACCCTATGCCTCTGAGGAAGTAGGAACAAGTCTGTGAAAGTTCATGTTAGTCTGAAAGATGCTACTGCATACTGATTGTGCATAATGGGACTTGAGCATCCATGGATTTTGTATCCCTGGAAGGTCCTGAAACAAAACAAAACTAAATCCCAAAGGATACCAAGGGTCCAATGTATCTGCTGATGCCTTTTTGACTCAGCCTATAGAAGATCTGCCGTAAGTAAGCTGGCTTGGTCTCTACACTGCCAGGTGAAACCTTTTTGTTTATCTAGGTCTTTTAGCTTGCGGATGTGTTTTATCTGCCTCTTTAAAGTATTTTATTGCTCTTTTGTATTTGTATCATTCATCTGTAAACTGTCTTGTCAACTTTTAAAATGAAGCATGGTGAAGAGGAATGATACAAAAAGTTGTCAGATAAATAAATTGGGGAAGACTACTCATGGATCGGAGACTGCCAACGAATACTAGGTGCTATAAGCTATATTTCAGAGGAAGGAACTGGCAAAACCAACTCTGAATATTCCTTGCTTAAAAACCCTCTATGAAATTCATGTGGTTGCCATAAGTTGACAGGGAACTTGAAGGTACATACACACAGAGAAACCCCTTATGAATAAATTCAAGATTCACAAAACACATAGCTTTTTTTAAAAAATAGGTATTCCTTGCAGTTCATAATAGAAGAGCTCCTTGTACCTGTATGCAACAAGTTTTAAAATCCATTGTTTTGCAACTTAGGGCACAGACAAGAAAGCATAAAAACTTAGAACTGAAACAGTATAAATATTGTATAATGCTACATTGCTTCTGTGGGCCTGATGCAGAAAGAAGATAAAGGCTTGCTCAAAACTATCTAGGGAGTTTGTGCCTGAGGTCAGGTTGGAATCAGATTTTTTCTGAAACACAACTCTCACTCTTACAAATGGCACTACACTAGTTCTCATTATGCTATATCCTATCTCAAACTTACAACATTATGAATTGAATATGCCATGGAAGTAGCAGAAATCCTGTAAAAAGCCCAGAACATTACGCTCCGAATAAAAGTCCACTGCATTATATAAAATAATGTCTTCTAAAATCCATGGATAGATAAAAATTACAAATTAGGAAAAATATTGGCTATGGATAAATTCTTAGTCTATTTAAGGAAAAATAAAGAGCAAATGTGGTCCACATTTTTTGAAATATTTCTTACCATTAACTATTTCACTGTAATGTCCCATGGCTTTCTTTCCAGAAAATAAAGTATAAATAATGGTTTTTATATGACTTGAAGTTATTTTAAGCAAGCTAATATTTTGTCTATTTTTACTTTAGTAAAATCAAGAGACCTGCCTACAAAACACAAACTGCAAGAAAACAAATGGCTGTATCACCAATGAAATTGGTGTTATTTAGCAATAGGTGTTTCTTCTAATAGACTTTAGCATTGCTTACTGACTATAGTACACATTATGAATGAATATATTTTATTTAGAAATGCATTATTGACAGAAATCTATCAATAGTAAAGTGGGTATTGTCAAGGACCTGTCAATATTAATGTAATTATGATTAAGGGGATAACATGGATTTTAGCTTTAATACCAAATAACATCTCCTACATTGCTGCTATCAATATAAGCATTACTATTGACCTGTTCTGAGGCTCAAAAGTAGATGTATTACCATTAGGCATATTTGTCAATGCATAGTGCCTACAAAAATTCTACATTTAAATTTACAGGCCTGTAAACTTTGGCAGCAGATATATATGCATTCAAGTAATCTCTTGGGTGTCATTTCCACCCCTAGTTATTTTGCTGTAATAAACTAATTTATGCCAATTCAATGTCATTGCTACCTCACTCCCACTTTTTAAAAATATAATTAGCAGAAAACAAACAGCATTTTTATAATGGAGGGTCACACATTCTGATGCTTATGTAGGCTGGCCTTGCATAGCTTCAATATCCAAAGCTTAAGCAAAAAAGAAAATAATGGTCTAAACCCCTATTATAGGAAGTTTGACTACTGAAATCCCTTAATTGCATTCACGGTGCATGCAGCATCTTATTAGTGAATCTCTCTGTAAATAAAATTCCAATTGATTCAAAGTTCTTATTATCCAAGTGTCTTACTTCCCAAAGCCATTTACATCAATGAGACAGTATTGCAATATGCAGCCAACAATCAGTCAGGCACTAATCACAGAATAAAATATGTTTCCAGATGCCAATCAATGTCACATGTCTTGTCAGTTATACTGTCTTGCAGCAACATTTGTACAATATGAACATCGTATTTGGAAGGGTTAGGAACATAGTTTCAGTTTACATCACAACCTATTCCTATGTCAGGTCTACCTACACAGTAGACCAAGTCTCTGAAGACTTTTTTCCAGATTTTGGAAGATATTTTAAATTTCTTTTTAACAGGATTAACATAAAAAGTAGAATAGGTTGACAACCACTGAATTTCAGAGCAGGATAAATGCCAGTGTCTGTGAAAACATCACTTTGGTGTCATATTTAGTAGCAAAAATGGTTTACAAAAAAACTGGGAGTTCAAACATATTAATTTTACAAGCAGATGTGTTCTACATAGACTTGGGACAATGAACCTCGCCATGAAGCAAAATTGAACTGAATGGAGCAAGCTGCTAGTGTTGCTCTCTTGGCAAAATCTCTTAATTGTTTAAGACTGTGGAATTAAACTAAACAAAGTCATTAAGCTAGAAAAAGAAACAGATACAGAAAACAACTTGCGCTCATCTCAGATTTAGTTTCAGGTCCTATGACATGATCTGACTGAAAGCCAATGATGCCACAAGCTGTCTAAAGATAAGGGGGTCTAATCTGCTCAGTGCCCATAAGAGAGTCCACCTGGGAATTCTGTGTGCCTGGAGTTCCATCATAAACAAAAGGGAGTATAAATATAATTAATAAACACTATTTATAGAAGTGATTATTCCTTGGAGTACTTCCCTCTGTGGTGACAGTAGGGGTTTGTTTTGCTTTGCTTTGTTTTAATCATCTGTACCCAGTCCTTGAATGCTTTTCTATGGAATTCAAGGAGTGCTTAATGAAAAGAGTTCTTTTAAATTCAACTGTCAGGTAAGAACATCATTATTAAAGTTCCAGACAAAAGAGATACATAACATTTTTTTTTAAATGGCACCATATTGGCTGTCTGTAGGCTGCCTCTGAGCTATGGGTTTTCAACCCAAACCACAATAGAGAATCTCCTTAGAGACCTGTATTTTACAATGTATTTTTATACCTCCAGTCTCATCAAAGAATAGGTACATTACCTCAACAAAAGCCTCATTGGAAGCTTTGAGTATATTATCTCTTAATCACTGTAAAATTAGTTTGTCATTACCATGCCATTAGCTTAAATAACTTAGAAAAGATTAATTTCATATTACAATTTGAATTTCTATACTGTTCAATTAAGTGCCTGCTATCATTCGAAAGAATAATATAGACTTAGGTTCTGTAACCATTTGGCATAGCTAATAATACTTAACGTTTATACAACTTCCCATGTTTGAATCCCTGAAAATATTAACTGATTATTTTCATGCTACTCGTGTCAGGTATTTAAATAAAGTTATTTTATAGGCGGAAAAGAAGACTTCAGAACATATAACTGCTGTATATAAATTTGGAAAAAAGGGATGGAAAAAGAAATCACATGATATCCATTAATCTACTCATTCTATGTTCACATAATTTTTTTGTTAAATGTTTTTTCTATTTCTATTTTTCTATATAAAGGCTTTTCATCAGGGTTTTTTTTTAAATAAGTATGCTTTGGAAGTATAAGAGAAATGCCTAAGCATGACAAATATTATCGTTACATATGAGACTACATTGGTTAGTAGCAGACAACTTCCATATATATAAAACACTTCTTGCCTTTGAAAAATGGCTGCTGTTGGACCATAAATGGTCAGTCGAGTTTCAGTACCAAGTAAGCGGTATCTTACTACATTGGACATTAGTAGTGGCCACATCCATAATTAAAATGCAAAGAATGCACTGCAGTTTGGGGGAAATTTTAGAATTGTAACGAAACATGTTCAAACTGTAGCTAAGAATTAGGTACCTTTTCATTTTTCCTAAGAATTCTAACTTAGGGAAATCTACACGCAGCTGTATAACTTCACCAGAAATCCAAACAGGAGCATTAATACAACAGAACACCCATAAAATAAAGTGAAATCAAAACAATTAAAGCTTAGTTGCTTTTTAAAAATGTGTTTTAATATTTTAAATGAGTATTTGTTTTATTCACCTTACTGTCCAGTTCTTGGAAAAAATAAGTAAATGATTAAATTAGTGAGACAGCTTTAGAGTTTCACAAAATTCTTCTTCAAGCTAGATGTCAAGCACTATGTAAACTGGGGGAGAGTAGAAGAGAAAAGCATCAAGATAAGAGGTGTTGCTGATAAAGCGCACAACAAAAGCCTGCCTGCAGTATGTGAAAGCAACACAGAAAGCTTTCTTTACTGACTAACTGAATGTGTACTTAATGCAAAATACTCTTGGACAGAAGAAGAAAAAGAATTACTGTAATATTTTGTTGTTGTTATGTGTGTACAAATGTTTTCTCACTTATACTGACCTTAAGGCAAACCCATCATGGGGTTTTCTTTGCAAGATTTGTTCCCAGGAGGTTTGCCATTGCTTCCCTTGAGGCTGAGAGCATGTAACTTGGCAAACCACCAGTGGGTTTCATGGCCGAGCTGGAAATCAAACCCTAGTCTCCAGAATCACACTCCAACACTCAACCACAATGTCGTACTGGCTCCCATAATATATAATATAATATAATATAATATAATATAATATAATATAATATAATATAATATAATATAATGGACAATATCATAATCATCATTGCATTTATTTGTATCCTGTTCCCCCCATCCCCTGGTTGGGACTTTGTTGGAGGGCTACACAACTACATCTTCCAGCCACTTGGATAAACTCTTTCTACTTTCTCTTTATGTAGAACACTTTAGCAAAACTAGACATTAATTTTAAATTGGAACTGCCACATTTTCTTTACTCTGGCTTTCTGCCTTACACAACAGGCTTGTCTGTTATAATTAGTGCTAGGAAGAGCACTTTGGGACTCAGCACAGGACAAAGTGAAGTGGAACAAAATGGCAATGGTGCCAGGCTGCTTCCTTCCCATGCGGTTGACACAGGCTTCAGGAAGAAGTGGAAAACCGCCAGTCAATGAATTCGAAATCATTGGCTGGTAGGTGGGACCGTTGGGTACCACCCTACATAAGGTGGCTCCTAAAGGCTCCAGCCAGGGGTTGGCTTTGGAGATTCGTAGCTAGATGTCAAGACATTTCAAAGGCAAACTGTGGAAAGGCACACAGCCCACCATTAAAAACTCCTTTCAAAGAAGCTAGTCAACTGTCAGAAGCCCACTTGAATAAAAATGTCTTTTACTAATGGCGGAAAAACAACAGGGAAGGGGAATAACCTAACATCCCTTGGAAAGGAATTCCACAGGCTAGGAATAGCCACAAAGGAGATCCTATCTCATGTCTTCACCATTTATGTGATGCTGGCAATACTGACAAGCAGGTTCACATTAAGAGATGTAGCTTATGACTAACTAAGGGGGGTTGCAGACTGCCAGAAATAGTGTGAATTCAGTCCACTTTTAGGGTTAGGGTTAGAGTTAGGGAACCATGGGAACTGTATTTTATTGTGGCATCAGAGTTGTCTGACAGAGAAGGCTCAATGTCTCAGAAAAATAACAGTTCCCATGATTCCCTAGCACTAACCCTAACCCTAAAAGTGGACTGAATTCACACTATTTCTGGCAGTCTGCAACCCCCCTCAGGGATGCAAAAAGGAACTTCTGCAAGAGTTCTCTAACCAACTCTGATCAAGTCTGGCTGCAACATTTTGGACCCACTGAAATCTCTACCAACTTTTTCTTAAGGCAGACTGACCTAAAGATAAAGGGTCTTACATGAATGCAAATCAAAATCTTCTAGAAATAGTCAATTGATCTAAACAGAAATTAGAATGTTTCTATTCAGAAAAGAATGAGCATACTAGTTTACTTTATTATTGTGAACAAGTAATCCTTTCATGTGTGTGATCACTGAATTTGACCATTTTAAAGGAAAGAGTTAAAGTCTTTCCTTTATTGTTTAAAATCAATTTAAAAATATTTAATATATATTATGATACGTGCTGCTTTCTTACATTTTAATTAGTGGTATTCATAGTATTTTAAAAGAAATCTGTGTTGTAGTCATGATTCAACTACTTTCTTACATGTATCTGTTGGTATATCGTATTGTTTTAAATTTGCTGTTCACCACTTGCTGTACAAGTCCCTGTAGTGGGAGAAAGGCAGAATATAACTGAATAAAATAATAATAATAATATATTAACACATTTGCAAGTGCCATTCTTTGCTGAATTGAGGGTGGAGCTGCTGATAGGAAAGCATATTTAATGGCAGGGAAGTCTTCCTTCTAAGGCAGCACACATGGAAGGAGATAGGAAAATAAAGGGGCAATTGGAGCAAACCTACTGAATTTCACAACAGATATTAAACTAATTTTTACAAGTTTTGTAATCCTCATTTCAGAGACTGAACAAAAACAAGACTGACTTGACTCACTCATAAAGGGTATTTTTGTTTTCTTGGAGTTTTTTGTTGCTGTTGTCGTTTTTGGCTTAGCAGAAACAGTCCATTTGGAATATTTCTCTATGAAAGATGGCTTTTGGCTCAGCTCTGCCAAATGAACATGTTTGTTTTGCTCTTAGAAGGCTTAACAATGTAGCTGAGATACCAAATGTTCAATTTGTGCTTTGGAATAAGTCTTTTAAAGATAGTTAGAATTCACTCTGAAGATAATTTCTTTGCTCTCATTGCCAAGTACAATTAGTGTGTTATGACTGTTTAAGAGATGGATAAATACTGATTGTTTTAAAAAGAATCTTAGGGATATAAAGTGCTATGCTTTTATTTTACATTTTCCTCAACATTCTCTCTCATGATTTTTGTTTCACTGTCTGGCAATAAGATCAAGTAATTTTTTGCTTCCCATCAATTAAATATCATTGAGGTGGCTAAAAATCACTTATATTAAACATCAATTACTAAAATTATATATAAATTCAATATGCACACTCATAATAGTTTTGTTCTTTTATAGCTCAGTTTAGGACTGCTTTTAAATATACTTAATTAAACCTTGCTTTTCTATTTAAAGTGAAGAAAATAGGAATGTCCTTCCAAAATGTAACTATTATAAATACAAGACAATAAATAATGTGCTATGTTCATAGCTTTCCATAACTATAAATATTTATGATTATAATCCAAACAGCATGGACCATTTATGCCTAACTTCAATTGCTTGTCCCAACTAAAGTAGACATAACAAATTAATCATGGAATACTAAGTCAACTCTTGTCTAAGTCTACCTTTAGTCTAGTTGAAATTAGCAGTTGGATTTAAGAATTTTCACTACACTGAGAAACAGTAAGCTCAATTTCTGGATGGTCTGGGTATTTATACAGTTGCCTCTCAGTTTTTGCAGACTTCAAGTCCGCATTCCTCGCCCATTTGTGGGCAGGAAATGGAGGGGGATAAAATGGGATGTGCGCCCCCATTCAAGCCTATTGGGCTTGATTATCTGCAGTTTTCCGTTTTCATGGGGGGAGAGAGTCCAGAATGGATCCCGTGAGAAAACGGAGGGGCATCTGTATTGCAATCTTATACTGTATATATCTGATCCCAGGTATTCAGTGGGGCTTTTGATTGAGATTGTTGCTTCAGCCATTGCTCCATATACAGCCAAATCTATAATGGAACTGTGGCTTTATCTTCAAGTATACGACTTTGCTCAGTGTGTTTACAAATGTACATGGAACCAAAAGTAATCCATTAATTCCATAGATGCACACCCTGCCCCCAAAATCTCTCTAAAGCACAAAGGCTTGTGCAGTGCAATGTATGTGGAGATATACAACCAATGATTTTGGACTGTACTCCAAGGTAATGCAAAGTCTTTGTTTAAACATTGCAATAGTAACATCAAATCGTTCTTAGAGATTATGTATTTTTTTTAAAAAAACTTATTTACAGCAATCCAAACTACAAATGATGTGTTAAAAATCTGAGAGACCAAGCATTTCTCTTAATTAACAACACAACAATTGACAAAAGAGTAAAGTATCTGTAAGCACTTCTATCATGTTACAAGGCATTCCTGAATTGATTAAGGAGCCTGTTTTAATGGATGTTGAAGTAGCATCACAGACATACCTAATTTGTAATCTCAAGAAGCACTGCATATTAATACACATCTCAATAAATATTCCAGGAAAAGCATACAGTGGGCCGAAGCAGGCCTCTGGCCATTCCAGCTGTGATCAGCCCGCAATTGGTGAGGACCACAATGAAAGTGGGCTGCCATCGTGGTCCCAAACAGGCCACTGGCAAGGAGCAGATTTTTGCCGCTCTTTTTGCCAGCAGCCTCAGAGTGTCTTCTGGCTGAGTCAGGGGCATGCATCACCTGCATGACATGTCCCTGAAGCAGCCAGAAGCCGCACCTTTTGGCCCCTATGTTTCGGGCCTTAGTGTACTAACGATTACGTCTAGGGTTTCTGCTGAGAAATCCCTCAAACCTTCACAACTTTTGTGAAAAAAGAAAATCAGAAATGGCATTTTGTACACATACATACATTTCCTAGTTGACCATGGAAACTCACAGGGTGACCTTGGGCAACTCTCAGTCCCTGAAAACCTCACGATAGGGTCGCCTTAAGTCAGAAATTACTTGAAGGCACACAACAATATAATGCATACTAAATATTTCTGGTAAATCAGCACTAGCTGCTTATTAAGACTGCCAAGTTAGCAAGGTTTAATTCCCCCGAGAGTTCAGGCCCTGAAACTAAGATGAGGAGGTGGGCCCTTGTGATGTCATGTATGCAACTGGGAACAGGGCTAGACTGGAGTGTGGGCCACCTTATCATGTAAACAGACATAAGGGAAACATTGGTATATGAGCCACCATTGCAGCAGGAATGCTCACCAGCTGAGCTTGAAAGGCATGATGGGCTCAAGTGCATAAATCCATTAGCCCTTTTCGGTCTTCTCCCCTTGTTTGTATGCATATACAAACACTTTCAAGCTGAGTTACTGAACTCTGGCTTCCACTGGGAATGATGGAGTTGGGTGGCCGAATTCTAATCACACACTAAAGACAAACTTCCTCTTCTTCCAGCTTTACTTACAGTGATTTTAAAAAACAAAAACAAAAAACAGCCAGGAGGTTTGAGATGCACAGCAATTCCTTAAGACTCCTGCTGCTGCCCTCAGACTCTAGATTCCCCAAATTAGCAATTTTGCTCAAATTTTATTTTTAATTTCACTAAACTACTAGAGATGTTTGTCCATATAGAGGAAAGTATAAAGGCAGCAGAAAGGAGAAATGTTTATTAAACAAAGCAAAGTTAATCTTGGAATCCAGTGTGCACAGAGAGCTTCATGTGAACTAAGACTCCAGTGATAACATCTTGCCTGATGAAGAAGCCCATGAACCATCAAAAGCTTGCAACAAGTATATTGTACATTTTGGTTGGCCAATAAAGATGGATTTTCGTTTGAATTTGCTAAATGGCTAACACAGCTACCCCTGAATGTGTTCAAATGTATAACTCTTAATATTCAGAAACATTTAAGAAGTTCACTAAATATTAGTAATGCTCTCAATTCTGCTATTCTCTTGAACTTTACTAGCTACCAAACCCTCATTTCCAGTATTTACACATTCCACATAAACAAACCATATTCTTATACTACTGCTCAAGAAAATGAAAATAATTTTGGAAAAAAGTTGCTGAACATAGCAACATGTCATAACAATCAGAGATGTACATAAAATGTTTAAATTTGTATGACTGACAAAATGTAACAATGATATGATAGGATTTCTGCCCTCCCCCACTTTTAATAAGGCTAACAGGGCTTATGAGGGGCTTATACTAGGCACTTTCTAGTTCACTCAAATCTTTATCTTAAGGAAATAATTTAAGGGAGGTACCAAGGGCTTTGAAAGGAAATTAAAATGTGCCTGCTAATGTAGCATTAATTTCCTTATAGCAATTTTGCTTGGATCAAGTCTGAGGACTGTGCAGTGGGCATGCTTTGAATATGTGATTTCAAACTGATATTTCCTTTCTCGCATATGTTACCACATTTAAGAGGTCTGAGATATTCCTTCTGAGGAATGAATAAAATGGGTGTGTAACACACATATAATATGAAGACTGGTTCTTTGGCTTTTACAATTCATTTTAAAACATGAAATGCAATGGACAGTTGAGCTCCTACCCTGCATCAGCTCGGGTATGCAAAGTTGCAATCAATATAATGAGTGGTAGCATTCACCACATTGTTTTCACTATGTTGTCTGCATTATATTGCATGCATAGTATATTCAGACTGTAAATGAGATCTTGAAAAGAGATAAGGTCAACCAAGGCAATCTTGCTTCTCTTGAGACTTCTGTGTATTAGCAAAAAAGTAGATACACGGAATCCCAACTGAGGAAAAACATCTGTTTGTTTTTGTTTTTTTTAAAAATCTTCCTGAGCAAGATCCCCTACATTCACATTAATTTTACTTTGGGTAAAATTCATTAATTATTTGAATTATTTCACAAGTTTAACCAATAACCTGGATTGTTTACTGGAAAGAAGTGAATGTCACTCAAATGACCATATACTGTTCAATCCAGTTTTGGAACATATACTGAGACACTTCCAAGCATTACCTGTGTTTGTAAGAACAGCCCCAACACACAAACATTTGGTATGACCGTTAAAAAAAAACCTAACCTATTCTAGACACTAAGAGCTAAACTTTTAACAACAAAATCCTATACATGTCTAGCCACAAGCAAGTCCAACTGATTTCATGAAGGATCCTCCCAGGTAAGTAGGTATAGGATTGCACCTTAAATGGCTAACACAATCAATCTTCCTCATTCATGCATCCTACTGTCTTTGAATCAGGATAGAATAGGACTTAATGGGCTCTTGTGGTAAGAGCAGCCATCATCCCTGCAAAGAACCAGCTACAGAAGTCCAGGAAAAGGCTCAAGGAGTTTGGGAACAGAATTATATCAAACAAGTTAGGAATACACTGTGTAGGAGAAAAGGGAAATTAGTTAGTTAATTAGGACTGTAGTGTGTTGTACAAATATATTCAAGTGCCTTTATGGTTATTTTGATGCCAGATTAAACTTTTTGTTTTTTATTCTCCAGGGCTCTTTAAAAGTATGTGTTAGTATTCTAAACCAGCTATCTGCTACACATGTTAATTACCTGCTTTTACTCTGTATTTTTTTTTACTATATTTCATGTCACAAATTGTTCTTTTATGGTATTGCGCAGTATTTTATTACTGTGTGCAGCCAGCCCAGAGAAAAGGTTACTGTGTGGCTTTATGTAAATATAAACATTTTTATTGCTTTAAAAGATTTACCTTAAAAAAAAAAACCTTTCCAGAGCACACAGCCTTCAAAAGATTTAAAACACAAAACAAAACAAACAAAAAACCAGCAGCAACTGTTTTCCAAAGTTCAATTCAATCAAGTACAGATTGGAACAGAATCAGACTTGGAAGAAACCTTTGGGATCATCCAGTTCAATCTTCTGGTTACACAGTATCTGAAAAACACAGAACAGAATCATAAACAAGGGAACATCTAACTCCCTCATTGAAAAAGCTTCACTGGCTACCAGTTGATTTCTAAACAGAATTCAAAATTCTAGTTGCAACCTTTAAAACCCTGCAGAGCTTAAATCAGGTCTACCTAAAGACTGTGGGCCTTTACAGACTGCCAGAAATAATGCAGTTTGAGGCCACTTTAACTGTCTTGGCTCAGTGCTAGGGAATCATGGGAATTGTATTTTTTTTCTGGGATTGAGCATCTCTGTCACAGAGCTCTGGTGCTACAATAAACTACAGTTCCCATGATTCCTTAGCAATGAACCAGGACAGTTAAAGTAGCCTCAAGCTGCATTATTTCTGGCAGTCTGCAAAGGCCCTGTATCCAAGCCTTATGATTTCTTGGAGAACTTTTTCTTGGTTCCAGCAGTCATGTCTAATGAAAACAAGGGAGATGGTTTTCTCCTTTTTTTTGTGGGTTTTTCAGGCTATGTGGCTGTGTTCTAGAAGATTTTATTCCTAACGTTTCGCCAGCATCTCCAAGACTCCCTGTCCTCCACTGCTCTGCTTAACTCCTGCAAATTCATACTCATGATCTCTTTAATAGAGTCCATCCATCTAGCATGTGGCCTTCCTCTTTCTACTTCCCTCCACCTTTCCTAGCAATACTGTTTTTTCTCACGATTCATGTCTTCTCATGATGTGTCCAAAGTACGGCAACCTAAGTTTTGTCATTGTGGCTTCCAGGGAGATTTCCAGATTGATCTGCTCTAGGAACCATTTCTTTGTCCTTCTGGCCGTTCACAGGATCCTCAGAACTCTTCTCCAGCACCGCATCTCAAATGAGTTGATTTTCCTCCTATCTTTTTTAATTGTCCAGCTCTCACATCCATATATTGTAATGGGGAATCTTATGGAGACCCTAAGGTGAACCTATCATGGCATTTTCTTGGCAAGATTTGTTCAGAAGAGGTTTGACATTGCCATCCTCTGGGGCTGAGAAAATGTGACTTGCCCAAGGTCAGCCAGTGGGTTTCATGGCCAAACAGGGATTCGAACCCTACTCTCCAGAGTCATAGTCAAACCCTTGAACCATTATGCCACACCAGCTCTCAGAAACACAACAGAACAAGGTGACCAGATGTCCTCCTTTTACAGGACCTGTCCTACATTTCAACCTCCTTTACAGGAGGAAAGTCAAAATGTCCTCCATTTTGAGCATGACTAAGAAGCATGAATTTACATTTATATTGGTGCTTTAGCTTTCATTTGGTAAAGATTTTTTTTCTTGAATGTCCTCCATTTTGTGGCACCTTGTCTTCCTTTACAGTGAGGACATCTGGCCATCCCGACTACAACCACACTGGCTGGGCAAAAAGTTACACTCACTCAGTCTCAGAGGATAGCAATGGCAAACCCCACTCTGACAAAACATACCAAGAAAAAAAAACCATGATAGGTTTGTTTTTTGTTTGTTGTGTGCCTTCAAGTTGTTTCCGACTTATGGTGACTCTATCATAGTGCTTTCTTGGCAAGTTCATTCAGAGGGGAGCTTGCCATTGCCTTCCCCTGATGCTAAGGGAGTGTGACTTCTTGCCCAGCCAGCCAGCATGGTTGTAGTCAGGATAACCAGGTGTCCTCGCCACAAAAGAAGACAAGGCATCGCAAAATGGAGGAATTCAAGAGGGGGGAAAAGTTACTAAATGAAAGCTAAAAGCACCAATATAAATGTAAAATCATGCTCAAAATGGAGGATGTTTTGGCATTCCTCCTAAAGAGGAGGAGGTAGAAATGTAGGACAGGCCCTGCAAAAGGACTTCTTGCCTAAGGTCCCCCCAGTGTGTTTCCATGGCCAAGCCAGATTCAAACCCTGGTCTCCAAAGCCGTAAGTCAGAAAGGACTTGGAAGGCACCCAACAATGTATCCCTGAGTAGAGAGATATTGTAGCACCTTTGAGACTAACTAAAGAAAGAAGTTGGCAGCATGAGCTTTCGTAGATTCAAGTCTACTTCCTCAGATGCATTTGGTGGAGTGGTAAGCCTAGGGACAAATCTATGAGGGGTATCGTAAAGTTTTAATTAGCACCTTTAAAAAAATTTGGCAAAGTTTGTTTTGATTTGTAGCTGTTAACTTATCTCTATGGAGTCACCATCTGGATTTACACATTTTTCTCAGTGTTTCTTGACCCTCCAAATACTATTACTGTAGAAGTCTGCAGATTGCGCCTTAAACCACTCTTCCAATTCATGAATGACATAATCTGTGTTGTCAAATCGGTGACCCCACAATGGATTTTTCATTTTTGGGAAAACAAAAAGTCACTTGATGCTGATGACACTGACAACATTTCATCAATATATTTATTATTTTATGATACCCCTCGTACTTCTCCATGCTACACTTTAGTCACTTCTGGCACAACCTGCAACAAAAATAAAGGACACAATGAGCTGGTTTTCCCAACATCATGCACTTAGGGACCAATGATGACACTGACAAAATTTCATCAATATACCATAATAACTTCTGGGTGATAATTATTACTTTATGGGGTATCACTGTAGCTTTGTATATATGCCATTAGTGTGTGAGAATGTCAATTCCAATGCAGAATACTTTGTGTGGAAATGAAATGGAAAGCTCAGTTTCAACAATGGTTGTTTGCGAACAAAGGCATGCTAAACTAACCTTTACAAGAATCCACAGATATCTCTCTCTCTCTCTCTCTCTCTCTCTCTCCATACTGATTCTATATAGACCAACATGGCTATCTATAATCTTTGAATTCTACCACTATGGAAAGCAGGGCTGGGGAGTAGTGGTGAGCTTGGGGTTAATCCTTGTCCTACTCCGGAGGAAGATTTTTATCTTAATGTTATTTCTACCCCTATTCCTATTGCATTCCTCAATAAAAAAAAATATTTCTCAAAATTAACTTTAACAGGCTTACAAATTCATGTTACCTAAAACAAAATTGTAAAGTTTAAAATTTAAATGTACAATACAATAACAGGAATAAGGAGTAAAAAAATATTTTGTTACTCCTTATTCCTACTCCTACTCCTGTAAAAACCTTTTACTCCTTACTCCTACTTCCCAGCGCTGATGGAAAACACCACATTTAGCCGAATGGAGCGGAAATTCATCAACCTCTTCAAGAAACTTGCTCAGATACAGACATCCTCTTTCACAACAAATGCAAGCAACAGGATGTCATTCCTAAAGGCCTGCATGTGAAGAACCCTTTGCAAGCTACCTAAAACTGCACTTGCTACTTCATTTCTATACACAAAGGATTTTGAATTTGAATTGACATTCTCATACCAAAATGGCACATATATAGGCGTGTCCCTGGTTTCAATTCCACCAAATGCATCTGAGGAAGTAGACTGAAGTCTACGAAAGCTCATGCTGCCAATTTCTTTCTTTCAGTTAGTCTCAAAGGTGCTACAAGATTTCTCTACCATAATTTATGAATCATTCCCATATGCCACGAACATGTGGATAAAGAAAAATGATGTCATTGGGCCTGTTCTCGGTGACATGTAATTCTGTTTTAGGCTTAAGTCTAGGAAAGCTCATGCTGCCAACCTTTCTTTCCCCACAAGCACCATAAGAAATGGACTGAAGTCTACAAAAACTCATGCTGACAGCTTCTTAATTTCCCCCCTCAGTTAAGTCTTAAAAGGTGCTGCAGAATCCATCTACAATTAATACTGATTATATACAGACTAACACAGCTCTATCTTTGAATTCTCTTTCTTTCAAACAGTAATCCCCAAACTGTGCCCTTTAAGGGCTTTTGGACTTCAGCTCCCAGAATCCGAGACTGTTGGCCAACATGGCTGAGGCTTCTGGGAGCTGAAGTCCAAAAGCACTTAAAGGGCACACACTGATTCTACAGACTATCAAGGCTATATCCCTGAAGCATCCCTGAGAGGAGCCTGGGTCCTATGAAGCTCCTTCTGGGACGGGACCTGGCCTTCTCTGAGGCGGTTGAGGCGGCTGCTTCTGCCGTATCTCCCTCCCTTCGGTCCCCGCGGCCACCCAGCCGCCTCCCTTCCCTTCAGTCCCTCTTCCTCTGCTTCCCTCAGAGACTGACCTGCCACTCTTTCTTTCTTTCTTTCCCGAGGGAGGGGCTACCCGCGAGGCCCAACGGTTCCCCGCCGCTCGCGACCCAGAAAGGGCGGGGGTGAAGGCGAAGAGCGATTTATTGGGTGACCCGGATGTCACAACTCGTTCGTCACCCCCGCGATGCCTAGAGCGGCCAATAGGCATACTCATTCCCCCTCCTCTCCTTCCCCCCTCCATCGTTCTATCATGGCTTCGCCCGCAATTACGGAGTGCCTGAAGGGAAGAAACCGGAAATGCCAGAGAGACGGGCGAGAGTCTCCTAGAGCGGCTCCTAAGCCTGTCGCCGCTGGTTCTGTTTTGCCCATAGCGATAGCAAGATAGACTGACAAATCACCTGCATTTCTGGTTTTTCAAATATTTTTATTTATTTATTGTACATTTTGTTTTATTTGAGAAACGAGGTACAGTCGGCCCTCCTTATCCATGGGTTCTTTATCTAAGGATTTCAAGCATCCACTGTTTGGAAATATTCCATATATATATATATATATATATATAAATTATAAGAAGCACACCTTGATTTTGCTTCAAGCAAAATCAAGGTGTGCTTCTTATAATTTATATATATATGGAATATTTCCAAACAGTGATTAATTTATATAATAATTTTATATAATTAGATATATATTATTTTCATATATATATATATATATATATAATATGAAAATAATATATCTAATTATATAAAATTATTATATAAACTTATTAAAATTGTATATATATATATATATATATGTAATTATATAGATAGATAGATAGATAGATAGAATATATATATATATATATATATATTCCAAAAAGCAAACCTTGATTTTGTCGTTTTATATTGTGTCATTGTATTTAATGAGACTTGAACATTCATAGATTTTGGTATCCAAAGACCTAGGTCCCACTGTATTCCAGTTGTTGTTAATTTATATATTGCCATCTATTTACATTCTGGGATTTGTAGTTTGTTGCTTCAACCAGCCCAACTAATAAAACTAATAAAAAATAATTACTAATAAAACTGGGAGGGGGTTAAAATAGGATTTTACTTTTAGTTGTGGTTGGGTGAGAGGTGATTGTTGTTGTATGTCTTCGAGTCAGCTGGATGGGGTTTTCTGGGCAAGTTTTTCCTCTCAGGCTGAGAGTGTGTGCCTTCCTCAAGGTCACCCAGTGGGTTTACATGGCTGAGCGAGGATTCAAACTCGGGCTGCATCTGCACTGCAGAAATAATCCAGTTTGAGACCGCTTTAACTGCCATGGTTCAATACTATGGAATTCTGGGAGTTGTAGTTTTGTGAGGCATTCAGCCTTTTCTGTCAGAGAGAGCTCTGGTGCCAAAATAAACTACAATTCCTAGGATTCCCTAACCCTGAGCCAGGGCAGTTAAAACGGTCTCAAACTGGATTATTTCTGCAGTGTGGATGAAAGCCTCTAAACGTAAAGAAGATCTGAATGAGGAAGAGAACAAACTGCTATCTTTGCGGCTGCCATGGAAGATTGTCTCGACTCACTTGGCAGGCGGAATAAAGAACCCCGGATTTTCCATTGATTTCTACGGACTTCCGCCATGGAGAGAAAGGTGTTTATGTTTTCAGGAAGAAAGCCTTCCAATATAAACCCGGAAACGCCCCATGCAAAACACGGCATGCGCTGCTCTACAGTTTATCTCTGCGGTATTTCCAACGGTGATGTAAAGAGAGCTCAGACGATCTTGCGCGATGCTAGTGGGCGGGTTCAGCGCGTTGACGGACGGGTGGATCTAACCAATCACATGGAAGCAGGGAAACGAGGACCTGACCAATGAGGTGTGAATAGGAAAATAGGACTCAGAAGGAGAACCCTTAGTACGGAAGCCCGGAAGGGACGATTTTCCACAAAAGTCATGCTGAATAAGAATAAGACTTATTATTGTGCGGCGATGCATTTCCCTGTCCAGTGCTTCCGGGAAACCCGCCAAACAAAACACAAAGGGCGTATCCACATTGTAGAAATAATGTAGTTTGACACCAGTTTAAGACCTGTAGCGGCATCCTATGGAATCCTGGGATTTGTAGTTTTGCAAGCTTTCCCTGCCAGAGAATGCTGGTGCCTCAAAGAACTACAAATCCCAAAGTTCTGCAGGATGGAGCCTTGGCATTTTAAAGTGGTATCAAACTGCGTTACTTCTGCAGTGTAGATGCACCCAAAAGACATCTGAACATGGAGGACTTCTTCTTTTTTTAGCTATAATAGCCAATACCGTTTGATAGACCTGGCCTGTATCCACACTACAGAAATAATCCAGTTTGACCCCACTCAGTGCTATGGAATCCTGGGATTTGTAGTTTGTTGCAGCGGCAGAGTTCTCTGACAGAAAAGGCTAAAACTCCCACAAAACTACAAATCCCAGGATTCCATAGCATTGGGCCAAGACAGTTAAAGTGGGTCAAACTGGATTATTTCTGCAGCGCAGACTCCATTCATTTGTATCTTCTGGCAGTGCTTCCACAATCAGTCAAAACACCCTATTTTGCAAGGCATTTTTAGAGCACTTTTTGTATTTTAATTGTTGTGAGCCGCCCCGATTGCTATGCAGAGGGGCGGGATAAAAATAAAATTTATTATTATTATTATTATTAAGTTGCAAATCCTAGATCCAAAACACACTGCAGAAGTAATCTGGTTTGAGACCACTAACTGCCCTGGCTCAGTGCTAGGGAATCCTGGGAATTGTAGTTTATTGTGACACCAGAGCTCTCTGACAGAGAGAAGGCTAAATGTCTCACAGAACTACAGTTCCCAGGATTCCCTAGCGCTGAGCCAAGGCAGTTAAAGCGGTCTCAAACTGGATGATTTCCGCAGTGTGTTTGGGACCCATGTGAATCTATTGCTACCTAGCTAGAAAACATATCAAAATCCAAAATGCATACTGATTGTACTTTCAGTATGTTAGCTAGAAGGCACATACAACATTAAATAAATTATGCTAGCTTCCAAAGGTCACTGATTTGTCCATCAGGCAAAGAGGGTACAGAATTTGGGTAGAGTGATATTGTGGAGTCACAGGCTGCAAATCCGCATCTTGTTTCTTTCATGGGAACTGTATTTTATTGTGGCACCAGAGCTCTCTGACAGAGAAGGCTCAATGTCTCAGAAAACAACAACACAATTCCCATGATTCCCTAGCACTAACCCTAACCCTAACCCTAAAAGTGGACTCAATTTGCACTATTTCTGGCAGTCTGCAAAAGCCCTTACTTGGGGGATACGTGGCCCTCCACACGTTGCATTACAACTCCCATCATCCCTTATCATTGGCAGTGCAGTTTGGGGCTATATTGCCACAACACTTCCCCTGCCTCTGACCTAGAAGCTTTCTTTGTTCAACTGTTGAATATTGTACTTTTTTGTATTGCATTTGTAGACAGTTTCATGCTTTTTATGCACATTTGCAAGCCTGACTGACCCTGTTATAGAAAACAATAAATTTGCATGTATGAGGTTATTCCCACAATTGCTTATGTGCACACCATGTAGCGAATGAACACATACACATAAAGGGAGAAGAATGTTAATGCCACCGTGTTGCCGGCTATGCAAGGGAAGACAAACAGTTTTCACCACTTGTTTCAGCTGCTGAGTGAATAGCGTGACAGAAGCTTCTGCCCCTCGATCCAGCCCCGTGTTTGGTGTTGCATGTCCTACAAATCATTATCTCACAAGCATCCACTCTCCTTAGTTACTGCTTCTCCCATCAGACCTTGGAGCTCTCCCTTTCTGCCCTTGTTACCATCCCCATCCCTTGGTAACCTCAAGAGCTACATGATGGACAAAAACAAATACCATCCGGTGAAGCTTCCGCCATCACTGTATGTGATGGCGAGGAGGAGCTTCGTTGTTTCAAATCTGGCTCTTGAACAAAGTGCACCCAAAAAGACGAAGCCTGTCGCCTCTGCTTCCTGACCATTTGCTTCCTGACCATTTGCTTTGAATTTCCATGCTTCTCACTCAGGTCCAACACACACTGCAGAAATAATCCAGTTTGAGACCGCTTTAACTGCCCTGGCTCAGTGCTAGGGAATCCTAGGAATTGTAATTTCTTGTTGCATCAGAGCTCTCTGACAGAGAGGGCTAAATGCCTTACAAAACTACAGTTCCCAAAATTCCCTAGCATTGAGCCAGGGCAGTTAAAGCGGTCTCAAACTGGATTATTTCTGCAGTGTGTTTTGAACTTCAGTTTAAGAACTTAGATCTTTACCCCAGGGTTAGACCAGAATCTCCCACTGTGGGTTTGGCCTGCATCATCTAAACTAGATGACACGAAGCTGGGGGGAATCAGGGCCATTTGGCCCATGCGGACAACCCCGAACTTATCTTTCTTGTTCCTTCCCAGTCATTGTGGTACCAAGGCTCACCCTCCACTCTGCTCTGTATTCACTGTCTGTCTAGAAGCAAGCAGGCTAAATTAAATGTTCATTCGTCCTTCTCCCTAAGTCAGAGAAGAAATAAAGTTGTTTCATTTCATCCTTGACCCAGGAATAGCCCTTCTAGCTAAGTTTTCTGTCTTAATTTCCAAACTGGAAAATCTATGTTTGAATGATAAGGTACAGACGACTGTGGTTGGTACTTAACGTATGATGTTTCATGACATCAACGGGGCCATCCCTAGGTGTCAGGTTTTGGTCTAGAATGATCCTGAACTGGCAAACCTGCTCCATCTCCCAACATGATCTAAACCTAAGGTTTGGGAAAGCTCCTTAAGCGCTGTGTTTCACCTCTAATATAAAAGAGTAGGGTTGTTGTACGTTTATCTCTCATGGTAGTGCTAGCATATGTGATTTTTCATAAAATTTTGGACACATGTGGAGTTCCCTCTATGACCCCAGACTGACCTATGTGGGATATCAGCCATGATCCCCTAGATGTAGGCAGCTCATGTAGGCACTGAGAAATCTGCCTAGGACAGCTGGAAAATTCCCTACCAGACAGGTTTGGGAGTTGCCAAAGGGAAAAACCATTATACTGAAAAAGACACTTATGTGTCTTGGGTCTCACACTTAATGGGGCAGTGATCAGATTTGACTGCACCCTTTCCTCTAGCCTCCCTTCCTTGATACTCTCGAAACCAAATGCATTGTCTAGACCAGGGGTCGGCAACTTTTTTTTGCTGGGGGCCGGGGGGGGGGGGGGAAATGGTGCCAGGGACCGGTGCGTGCTTGCACACGCACATGTGCACGACGGCCAATGTCGTGCACATGCGTGTGCGTGTGGGAGGCGCCATTTTGGAATGCGCGTGCACGCACAATGTGGGGGGCCATTTTGGAACGTCGTTGGGCATTCCCAAATGGCGCCCGCCATTGTGTGCATGTGTGTGCAAGCGTGGGAGCCATTCTGGATGCCAAAATGGCACCCACACTCACATGCAGTGCGGTTGTAGTGGCTGCGGCAGCAGGACAGGCCACGGGCTGGTCCCAAGGCCTCCGCAGGCTGCATCCGGCCCGTGGGCCATAGGTTGCCGACTCGTCCTCACTGTCCTCACTAGACTGTCCTCACACTTAGGTTTAACAAAGCTAAGACTATCAACACCTTTGTCCAGGCTTCAGCCAAGCTGTTTAGTCCATAGCCAGAAGGTAGAAATTTCCTATTTAAACCCTGAGATTTTCAGGCTCCACGTGCTATCTTGAGAGTGCATGCTGACTCCACGTCGGTGATCATAGCCCTAATCATAGCTCTCTCGGCCATCCTCTTTCCCATTTTGGCGGCCGTGCATCATCATCATCATCAACAACTTCCACAGCGGATCCCGGAGAAGCCTTCGGAAGTGAATAACTCTCTCAGTCTGGCCCATCTCAAGCTATTCCCGCTTTCACTCCTTTATTCCTAAGAGTGCAGTGTGTGTGTGCATGCTATATTTGTGTGTGTGCAGTTTCCCCCTTTAATAAATATTTAGACTTTAATTGAAGAATATTGCCTCAGCGTCATCCATTGTGGAATTCCTTAGTCCTCTGGTATACATATTGGTACCCCACCCATGGGGCTTTGTTAGGAACCCACTCTTGCATATTTGAGCTAATTATAAATTCCCCTAATTAGATCCTTCCTAACAGTAGGCCAATCTACCCTGCAAGGTTCTCTACTGGTTGATTGATTCTGGAAGCTCTTGTCCAAAAATGGAACTTTTCCAAACTGTATCTAATATTTACTTGGAAAATCCATTGATTTTAAGTTAGGGTGCATTCCCACCTAACATTGATCAGAATGGAGACTACAGTCAAGAAATAAGAAGACTAGGAATGGAAAGGGCAGTGATGAAGGAACTAGACAAGATCCTAAAAAGTAAAGATATACAACTGAGCACTAAAGTTAGAATCATCCAATCCATTGTATTTGCCATCACCATATATGGATTTGAGAGCTGGGCAGTGAAGAAACTGGATAAAAATAAAATCAACTCATTTGAGAGCTGGTGCTGGAGAAGAGTGCTGAGAATACCGTGGGTAACCAAAAAAGACAACCAAATGGGTTCTTGAACAGATCAAGGGCTTCTCCCTGGAAGCCAAGATGATTAAATTAAGGCTGTCATACTTTGGCCACATCATGAGAAGGCATGACTCACTAGAAAACTGATAATGCTAGGAAAGGTAGCAGATGGTAGAAAGGGAAGAAGACTTCACACTGGAAGACTAGACTCAATTAGGGAAGTCACTCCTTGGGTCTCCTACAAGACCCAAGGAGAACAATGGAGGATGAAGGAGGATTGGAGATATCTCATTCACAGGGTCACCATGAGTCGAGGTCAATTCAAGGGAAGCTAACAACAACAGCTTACTGTTGTGTAGACTTGTAGAGGATTGTGCTGATCATACACATTCATAAAAAGCTGCTTATGATTGCGTGTTGAGTGGCTCCTTTCCATTGTTTCTTTCCAGCCTGTCCCATGAACACCATTCCCCAAATTCCTAACTTGCTTATTTCTAAATTGAGAATATATTCCAGCTGGAAGACCCAGTTTTATTTGAAGTGCACTGTACCAAAATAATATCCAAGGCACTTTCCCCCTCACCCTTGCAGGACTGTGGAGGAAGAAACTATATCTGTGGCACTTTAGTGTTCCCCTAACCTTTCTGATGGGCAGATTCTTATAGAACACTGTTATCCTACCCGTGCAAGTTCTTAGTCCTGTCAACACTCTGTATTATTAAAATTCCCTTTCACCTCTTGCCTTTCCCTTCGATTAAAACTCCTGAAACAAATAAGTTCACTCTCTCCTTGATGATTACATAAAATAATATTTGGGGACAAAACTTTTCTTTATGAAGTAGTGTTTTTAACAAATAGGAGTCTTGTTCAGAAAAAAAAAGTTTCGTTGTGGAACCTGATGAGTGAATGAGTGTTTGTGTCTGTATAAAATTTATTTCTCAAGCTTATCAGCTGAATCAGCTTTTTTTACCCTAACACTGGAAAAATACAAAAATGTATATTTACTTTCATTGTTACTTATTTACACAGCTCTCTCTGATACACTTGCAGGCAGCTTAAAGTTTGAGAATACATTGTCTCAGTACATGAACTAGACAGCCATATCTGACAATGCAAACTTATTTTTATTGAAGAGAAAAGCAAATGGTACAAACAAGTTAAGGTAATGGATGTACAATGATGAATTTAAATAGTGTTAGTTCCTAACTGACATTGTGTAAATCTAGCCCACAGGGATCTATAGCTATTTATAAGTCAAGGATTTGTAGAACTTTTCACTGTGTTCTTGACATTCATCACCAATAGCTGCTCGAACTAAGGAGATTATCCCACCGCTGAAATAACCTGGTTTACCTCTTCCAAACTAAAGCCTAATTTAGGAGGCAGACGGGTCCTATCACAAGGATTTTGCCGCCAAAGCAGGCCGGGGAGCCAGGCTGCAGCCGGCTGTACTTGCCTGGCATTTTTGGTGGCAAAATCCTTACAATAGGACCCAGCTGCCTCCCGAATTAGACTTCAGTTCGGAAGAGATTAACTGGGTTATTTCAGCGGTGGGATAATCTCTTAAACCAGTCCCAGAAAACATCCAGTCTATTTTGCTCCAATGAGAGCAGTGGATTACTCCTTCTAGAATCCAGATCAGTTTGGAACGTTCATTTGTTCAAGAAACATTTCAGGCTACCATCTAAGACAGGGGTAGGCAACCTATTGGAGCCCTGGGCCGGTCCCCCGAAGTCCTTCTCTCCGCCGGGCCGAGGGGGGGGAATGGCGGGGCTCATGCTTGTGTGCGCACTCACGCGCGCACGTGCACCTCCTGCCACTGCGCACAACCCCCCGTGCGTGGCCGCTGCCGTTGCCGCTGCGCATGTTGCAGCCGCCATTTTGATTTTCAAAATGGCGGCCGTGATGCGTTTATGCATGCACAGTACTCCTGCGCATGCGCAAACGTGTCACAGCTGCCATTTTGGAAATCAAAATGGCGGCTATGGCGCACGCGGCCGCACGGAGGCCAAAACGCGCAGTGGCGGCGGTGGCGGCAGGGGTCCACCTGGGCCGGTAAGTCCGGCGACCTGGGCCAGAACCGGCCCGGGGGCCGTAGGTTGCCGGCCCCTGCTCTAAGAGGAAAGGAAATGTTAGTTTAGCAGGAATTATAACTTCACACAGAGGATAGCTGAGGATAGGGTCGAATGATGTTGGGAAGAGAGGGGATAGGAAACCCAAGGCAAAGAAGCTGAAGGAAAGGTGGAAGGTAGATAATGGATTCAGAAAGAGCAATCTGAATAATAGGTATGCGGAGAACAAGTTTTGGAAAAAAAGGGCAAAGAAGAAAGTGAATTAGAGAGGAGCTTTGAAGAAACTGCACAGCAATAATGACCATAAGGAGCAGCAGCCTTACAGTTATATACTAGTACTCTAAGCCCATTGATAAATGGAGTTGAAATGTGTTTTTCTGAAAACCAAGTGAAGTGAGGATCTCTCCAGCATACCTGAAACACCAAAGCTCTTTATTAATATGACATTCTTGCTTGAGAGAGAAAGAGAGTTTTCTCCAGTGGCACCAGAAATATCCCTGAGGAGTCTGTGCTTATCACACAACCCAAAGAAGATCCTGACCTTCTGCTCAGAATCCCTGTCAAGATTGGATTGTTCTTTTATTTTGAATAGCATCTGCTTAGAGATAGTGCTTCTATGAAACTATCAGTATTGTATAATACAAGAATATGCATATGAGAAAAACGATAGCAGCAGCCCTACAGCATTCAGCAAGCAGACTAAAACCTTGGATATGTGCTACAGTGCACCCAAGCCATGCTGTCTGCTGTATACTCTTGCATTTCATTATGTATCATGTCTATCCACTTACATCAGTGCAAGCAATATATATATATATATATATGTACATATATATGGATTACAAATAAAATTTAACAGTTGCTGGGTCTATTTCATCCAGTGCTTGCATAATACCTCATTTTCATAAACAATTTGGACTATATGACCTTGGGTGTGACCTTGAGGATTAATATGTAAGTTGTATTGGCTCTAATTGGCCAATTCGCGCTTTGATATACACACACATGATTCACATTAAAGCTAATGGGGACTTTGTGTATGTCTAAAGGTTCAAAATACTTTGAAGGGCTCTGTTATATTGTGTGGCATTAATGATCTCCTAACTGAAGAGAGTTGCAGTTTGGGAAAAGTGAAATAAAGAATAGTGGGGCTGGCATTCGTGATTGCACAGCAGCATGCCTACCACAATAAGTACAAAAACCAAATCATTGATAGTGGAGCATGTGAAACCATGAATCCATAGACTCCTCTGCTAACCCTGAATCCATAGACTCCTCTGCTAACCCTACATGTCTATCACTCTCAATGTCCTGTGTTGACTTTTACAAAAGAATTTGATTAGGACAACTATATCATGCTGCAGGCCACACTAGTTGCTGCTACCCATCCTTAACCGTGTCTGTTATGTGGGGAAGTAGTCATTCTTAGGATACGTAAAGCTTCAGATTTTTTTTCATGTGCCTGTGCATGTCCTTTTCTTAATTCTGATTAGAGATCAGTGGATTTTGACAGTTCATTTTGCTACTAATATTTTGTTCCACGAGTTACCAGCGTTCCTGGTTACACACTGTTTTCCTTCCAATCGAACATGGAAAATATCTAAATTAACTCCAAACTGGTACATGTATAGTGAATTAACCACAGGTATCAGCTTTGTTCATTCAGCTAGACCTCTGAACAGAATAACACTTCAGCATTAAGATTTGGATCCACATTGGAGGGAGGTTGGACGCAATGAACAGAAAGGACCGAAACCGGGAGGAAAGTGCACTCATACAGCTTTCTGCACAACATCTGGAAATCAGAAATAAAAGAATGGTAAGTCTTCCACAAACAAGCTTCAGTGATTCAGAAAACACATATGCAGAAAACATGTTGATAGGAAGAATTTTAAAAGCCTTCTTAGTTCAGATGGTTTTCCAACTCCCCATTGTCTCACATTAAGTAATTATAATAGTTTGATACCACTTCAACTACCACATCTGCACCCTACAGAGTTCTGGGAGTTGTAGGTTGGTGATGCATCAGGTGACACTGGGAACATTAGGAAAGGATTCAGCCATGGTGCTCAATTTTGGCTCTGTCCAAAGTGGGGGTTGGTGGGGAAACCAGTAACTCAATAACACCCTGAGTCCTAATAGCTTCTGGATCTGGTCTCCTTAATAATCTGAGCAATTAGAAGACCTCTCTTATTTATTTTGTTACATGTATGTCACATGTGTCCAGCAAGTAGTTCACAGTTTGTCCCCATTTATATCCTCATAACAACACCGCAAACTAGGACAGGATGGGAGACATCCAGTGAATTTAATAGCTAAGTAGACCTGTCAAACCAGATCTCTGCAGACCTAGTCCAACACTCTTAACCAGGGCTTGGAAGTATATAGCCCTCCAGATGTTGGCCTTCAGGTCCCAGCATTCCTCACCATTGGCCAGTTTGGACAGGGGGACTTGAAGACCAATATCATTTGGAGGGCCACATAATTCCTACCTCCGTTCTTAACAGATGTGTTCTCCCTAAATTACAAAAGAGATGGATCCAGTAAGGAACATGCACTGGAGGTGTGTGTGGGGGGAGTCATGACAATTTCCTACCCACTGTTAACAAAAGTGCCATATATGAATGTATAATAATTCATCATGCAGTTCAAGTTCCTCCCTAGTGCTCCCTCACTTCTTTTGTACATTAACTTTGCATGCATGATCAGTCATTTTGGCTAATGAAAAAAGCTCAGTAGTCTCTCTGCTTTTTTTTTTTATGATATTAAAAAAATACTCTTGTCTTTCTGTAGTTCAAGTCCTTTTGTTAATTATGCCAAACCAGATTTCCACTGAGAATCTAGCAGTAGTGCTGCCAGCATGTGATCTGTCAAGGCCCCATGAAACCTTCTTCAATGGCTTTTATAAGTTCACTTCTTTTTTTAGTAGACTCCCTTGTTGTACAAAAGGTGAGCTACTATGCACAGTTTTGATCAAATGCTCATATGAGTCTTATCTTTTAATTTAGCCTAATTTTTGCTCATTTTCTATTCAGGATGATGATTCCTCCTTCCCCACTGCCTTTTAAGGAAAGCAGTTCTTTCCTTAGTGCTATAGCTCTCTCATAAGGAATTCAGATATTATTTTTTCCTTTACTGACATGATGAATTAAATGTGAAACTTATTTCCTGGCAATATGTTATAGAAACATAAAGTCTCTGCTTGGAAAAATTTATCTCACAACTAGGATAAAGTGAATTTTTGTTGTTGTTTATGGTGAATTCAGGAGAATTGCTGTTAATTCTAGAATATTTTTATCTTTTATTCTTCACGGTAGTCTTCATTTGCTTGCTGCTGAGATGTATATCATTCCTGCCTGCTGAAAAATAAAAGGAGACAGACAAATGTTGTGAAAGCAGTTGCTATAAGATATTTAAGAGTTGACATTATCATCTTAAAAAGGGGATTTTTTAAAAAAATAAATAAGAGCTGAACTGGAATGGCTGCCTCAATTCGTCCTTCCATTTCCTGGAGGCCAGTCACTGAAGCCATTTGTTTCAGAGAGATAGGGAAACAAATTGGTTTGTCCTGCTGAGGGCTGTGTATATATGTGGATGGGGAAATTATTGGAGGGTAACCTCTCCCCCCTTTTTTTATTTGGTGCCACCTGTGCCTTTTCAGTGTCTTCTCCTGTATATTTAAAAGTAATACTGTGTTTTGCTCTCAGTATTTAAAGCTGTGGTCTTAATTTAATTTAAACACAGGAAGGGGGGGGGGGGAGAGAAAAATTGGTCACCTCTCCAGCTGCTTAAACCCACTACATGAAAAGTTTTTAAAAAGCTTATAAAAGAAATAAAGAAATGGGGTCATTTCCACAAGCACTCAACACCCAACCAAACTGGACACAACAGCATGCCCTTTTCTCCCCAATAGGATTGCCATAATGAAAATGGGAGACTTGTGTCGAAGAGGGATGTTGCTTGTTATTTGGTTCCATGTCCAGCAACACTTTCTGAAATCTCTTCTTCTTCACAGTCATTAAAGATGCAGGCACTCTCTCTAGTTTTCACTCTGGCAACCCTATGAATCCCAGTTCATCATCCCCAGTTCTCCATCCTTGACTATTGAAAAGGCACTCAGTACCAAGCTGTGCAGGTGAAATATTTATTTATTTAGAGTATTTATACCCTGTGTTTCAGCTACAAAGGCTCTCAGAGTAGCTTACAAGTGATTAATTAGACCATTAAATAGTTAAATAGTCACATGTTAAATTAGACCATTAATTAGACCATTAAATAATAAACAGTCACCTGTTGGCATTTTCTTTTTGTTTAAAAAGAAATATTTATTTTATTTTATTTTTAAAAAATCACCTGTGCAAATACAGTTGCTCCTCCGTTCTTGCAGACTTGAAGTCCGCGGTTTTGCATATTCACGGAGGGGCAACCTCCATTAAAATCAATGGGGCATGTCCCCGCGGGGGCGCACCCTATTGAAGCCGATGGGGCTTGAATATTGGCAAATCTCTGTTTTCGCGGCATTGTGGTGGTCCAGAACAGATCCCCCATGAACAGAAGGCTGACTGTATACTCAGAAGTTATGTTTTATTTTCTTCATTGCTGCTTCCTCTCAAGGATGTATACACAGGACTGGAGCCCTGATTCACATACATTGAACCATAGTGGAACAAATATAACAGCACAGGATGCTCCAAGTGAGCAACTTGCTCCAGTGAAGTCTTGGACAGGATGGAAGCCTTTTATGCTACCAGAACCAGTTCACTCATTCCAGGTTTACTATTACCTTATCTGTGGAAGGCTTTAAAGGGGCAGGTTTCTGGGTGTCCCTTAGAGTCATGAGCAATTCCATATATTCTCCAGACTAAGGGCTGCACAGACTCCCAAAATGTCCAAAGAGTGTATGGGGGATAAATCATGGAGAGCCACTTCTGGTTTTGAGAAATAGGGTTTTGGATATTAAACACTGGGTGGTACAACTTATTTAAAAGGTGAATTGATAATACCGGTATCATTTTTCCCTTCTGTTTTTATTTCATCTAAAATCCAGGAACTCTGGCAGAGTGGAGGAGAAAAATAATAACAAAAACAAAAATAACAACAAGCAATACAGGCTTGTGGGCCTACATGTGACTCTTTGCCTAACCCTGCTGAAGGTTGTATCTCCACTATAGTTATAGCACTTTGATACCACTTTAATTGTGGTGGCTGAATTCTACAGAATCTTGGGATTTTTAGTTTGACAAGATACTTAGAATTTGACGAGGTACTTAGAAACTTGTAGTACACCCTTCCAAACTACAGAACTCCATCACACCTCTTCTCAGACAGTCATGCTGTCTCTAAACTAATCTGCTGCCTTCAGGTATGGTGTGTCCGGGAAAGCAGCCAAATGGCTGATAAGACCAAACAAACAAATGGTTTGTAGAGCTAGTGTGAAGCAGCAGCCAAAGTCTCTGCTTCAAAATGCAGAGTTCCAAACACAAAGGGTTTTACCAGAAGAGTTGTCAAGCAGGCCGAGGTCCACGGTATCAGACAGGCAGGTCCAAAGGTCAAGGGTTCCAGAAAATCAAGATGTGTCAGTAGTCCAAAAAACAAGGTCTCAATCCAAGGAGTAATGGGAGCCAGCGATAGAGTACTTTCCTCATGAAAGTCAGATATTCACTGGCACCGAAGCAACTTTGGCAACTCCTTAAATGAGCATGCTGCAGGCACTCGGATGCTTCTGATTGCCAGTGTGTTTCTGATAAAGTTTCAGCAACCTTCGGAGGCAAGCCCTTTCGGCTTGATGCTGACTGAAGGTAGGCACGGTCCCTTGATCCTCCTCCATGTCCAGAGACTCTACCATTGGGAGACTTGGCTGCTGAGCATCCTGAGAGGCCACAGGCTCTATTGGAGCAGGCACAGCACAGTTAGGGCTGGGCTGAGGCTCCACAGATGCAGGCTCAGATTCCAGAGGAGGTTCTGGCTTATCCTCCAAGTCCTTCTCCAGGCAGGGCATAACATGGTGAAGGATCCTATCCCATTGTCTGTATTGAACTGGCAATAAGTTTAGTTGCCAGTCCAGTTGGGTTATGTACATGGAGAGGGGGCAGTCTTGCCTCAGGCAGCAAAATAGCTTGGACCAGCACTGCTAGTTGTCAAAGTCACCCACTCCCTCTGCTGCACATGCATGTATAAACACTCCACACCCAAGTGGTAGTGTAAAAGGTTCCTCTCTAGCATAACTTCTTTCTCTGTACGGTGATTGTAAGTTGGGATGGAGGCAATTCCTCCCCTGCCCGACACTGTCTGGCATCCAACATTTCTGTTCCTGCTCTCTCCAAGGGATGGAAATAAGACAGAATGGCAAAGTAAAGCTTCTTTTCTGTTTCTGTCATCTGTCAAATGCCTGTAATACTATAGGTGCTCTACTAGGGTATTTATAACCTTCCATAATGTAATTTTTTTTCTAATTGCACGAAATTGTCATACGATTGAGATAAATGGTTGGAGGTATAGTGGAGGAAGCTCTCTTGTTATTCTGGCTTTGGCTGCATCTTGGATCAAATTGATACCACATCAGAACAATGTTTTATAGCCTCTGCCAATTTAATAATCAAATTTGATGTTAGATCTCTGGAGAACTACATCTATGATTGACAGAAGGGGCTGTTGTATATGGATGTGATGTGCTATTCATGTGTAACAAGTTCTTTGACTGACAGTTTAACAATGGTACAATTTCTGCCTTATATGCTATAAATGATTCTTATTGTAGTATAGGGAGATCTGCACAAGCTGTACTATGTGTAGAAGAGAACACATTTTCCCCTCTCCACTCCACAGTTGCAATATTTGGTAAGGCTATCAAAATCTTGTGATAATTAATGAAATATTGCTAAAAAGTCCCACATACTAGTGCTGTTGCAAAAGGGCAATGTGGTAGTTCCTTAGTGCATTTCTCATTGCTTAGCAAAAGTCACGACAACTGTTCAGAGATACACTGCACACTTAAAGAAATATTTCGAAGGAGTGTTTCCAAGCTTGCCTTCTAACCTGTTGCCTTTTGTACACTTCAGAGGACAACTCAAATATAAAGCTCATTCATCCACAACAGTGGCAACAAAAAATAACTAGTCTCAGGTCAGTTTGATGCCTGTTAGATTTCCATGGCAGAATGTTGCAAAGCACTATTTTATCACATTAGAAATAAAATAGTGCTTTGTAACATTTTGCCCTTGAAACATCTATTAATGTGGCTGTGAAAATAGTGAATAATATTTTTAATTTCCTCTGCCTTTTAATTGTTTATTTTCCTGTATTTACAAAGCTAGATATAAACAATTTCCAATATTTTCATGTTTATGTATAACTGCAAACATAGGTCCAGCATCTTGTTAATAAAGTAGCCATTCAGATGCCGACTAATAATACCGTTCCACTCATATTCCCCAACAACTGGTATTCAGAATTATTCTAGAGATTACATAACCATAATGATGTAAAGTCAGCCCCCCATATCCATGGATTTTTTTATCCATGGATTCAACTATCCACAGCTTGAAAATATTCCAAAAAGATATACATTCCAAAAAACAAACCTTGATTTTGCTATTTTATGTAAGGGACACTATTTCACCACACTATTATATATAATGGGACTTGAGCATCCATGGATTTTGGCATCCATGGGAGGTCCTGGAACCAAACCCCTGTGGATATCAAGGACCCACTGTATAACCATTGGTAGCCTTTTCCTCTTTGAATGTGACAGCCCCCTTTTAAAGTCAATTAAATTAGTGACCATCACTGCATCCCGCAGTAGTGATGCAGGAAGCAAAATAGCTTGGGCCAGCACTGCCAATAGTCAAAGTCATCTACTCCTGCTGCACATGCATGTATAAACATCACATCCATGGTGGAATGTTGCAATTTCTATTTTATATGCTATAAATGATTCATGAGGAAGAATGTCATTCCTAAGCTACTCCACACACTGGTTTGAGTGTGCACTGGGTGAAGTAAGATGACTAAAGGCCTTTGCAGACTGCCATAAATAGTGCAAATTGAGTCCACTTTAAGGGTTATAGTGCTAGGGAATCATGGGAATTGTTTTTTTTTCCTGAGACATTGAGCCTTCTCTGTCAGAGAGCTCTGGTGCCACAATAAAATACAGTTCCCATGATTCCCTAACCCTAACCCTTAAAGTGGACTCAATTTGCACTATTTCTAGCAGTCTGCAAAGGCCCTAAGAGAAAGTGGGATGCTGACCGTGTCTGGACCCAGGGCCAGGCGACCTTCCTGGAGGAGGACTGCATCAAGTGGCTTAAGAAGTTCCTCCATTATAAGAAGGAGACACTGCTGAGGAAAGAGCCCCCGGTGGTGAAGGTCACACACAAGGCAACTACAGAGGCCGAGAGATCTCATCTGTTGGGCCCATGGCTTCTACCCCAGGGGGAAGGATGGGAAGGTGATGGAACAGGAAACCTTCCGTGGGGCCACTGTTCCCCATGCCGATGGGACCTACCACACCTGGCTCAGCATTGAGATAGATACCAAGGATCGGGGCAGGTACTGGTTCTATCTGGAACATGATAGCCTGCCAGGACCTCTGGAGTAGATCTGGGAAGAGTCTGGTTCCATGTGGCTCCTCCTGGGCGGCGTTTTGGGGTCCGTGGCTGCTACCATACTTCTTGTAGTTGGCCTAACTTCTCTGCATCAGTAAGTAGATACAGATGCCCATCTGTGGAAGAGGGAGATCATTCTCCTACTTTCAAAAAACATTTCCATTTTGTATTTCAGACAGTTTTAATATGTGGTGTCAGCTGCTTTCAGGCCCTATCTAAAAAGACATGACACAAAAGGAGAAGGGAATGGTAGTGGGGAAGAGGATCAAATCGAGCAGTTCTTCTCTCCCTCTGAGGCCTGGACCATGGCAGATGGATTGGAGGGAGGGCTCTCCTTCTTAATTATATATATATATATATATATATATGTGTGTGTGTGTGTGTGTGTGTGTGTGTGTGTGTGTGAGAGAGAGAGAGAGAGAGAGAGTGATCTCCCTCCTTAGACCAGTTTTTTTCCTAAGCTAAAAAGCTTCATAAACCACCTCTGAACAGAGGAGTATGGGACTTATATCTGAGGAACATGTACAGCCCTGTGCTGAAAATCAGCCTAAACTGAAGCAGTGCACTAGTTCTTAAACCTACCATATATAACTCTTTCTCCTTACCCACCCTTCCCCTGCTGCTGTTTGGATCCTATTTTGGCAGAAAGGTTGTATAAGTGCAATCAATCAATCTCCTTTCAATTTTATTACATATTTTCCAACATATTCCTGTGTGTGAGTGGATGAATCTTTGGCCTACTAGACAATAAGAGGACCAAAATAATTGAGACTTTGATGTATAACAGGCAGAAAATAGAATTTAAAATATATGCAAGCAAATCACAATGAAGGATATATGGCAAGTTGTGTGGTTTTGCAAGGGCCTACCCACATATCTAAAGTTTTGGTACTGAAATCTCAGGGAATGGGTAGCAGCTGGCCTTACAGCCCTCTATTATGATGAGTATTTTAAAACAACAACAACAACAACAACAACAACTAGAGTTATATATTAATAAGGAGTGTGCCTTGATCATTTGCAAGATGCTTTGCCTCTCACCATTATTAACTAAAACGTACCATACGCGCTTAAGCACTCTGCAGTCATGATTCTGGCTAAAGTACAAGTATGGCTGACTACCAGTTCACTGGCAGCATCCGGCTCCACAAGAGTGGGAGTCATGAAGACATCAGATGATGTTGCACTAACTCCCAGCTGTCCTAGCTAACATAAGCTATAGTGAGAAATTCTGGGACTTGCAGTCCAAGAACATCTAGCAAGGTGGAGAAATACTGGACCATACTGTTTGCTGTGTGGTTTAATCAACTTTGTTTATAGTGTGAGGTACTTTCTGCTCCTTTTTCCTAGTGGCTGTTTTGGTTCTTGATCTCTACCTGTGTTTGACTATATACGTGATATATTGCAGCTTCCACCTCTAGATAAGATCCTAAACTATAAAGATATACAACAGAGCACTAAAGTCAGAATCATCCACACCATTATATTCCCTATTACTATATAATGATGTGAGAGCTAGACAGTGATGAAAACAGATAAAAATAAAATCCACTCATTTGAGATGTGGTGCTGGACAAGAGTGCTGAGGATACTGAGGATGGCCAAAAAGACAAACAAATGGACAGATCAAGCCTGAAATATCCCTAGAAGCCAATATTACAAAACTGAGGCTGTCATATTTTGGACACATCATGTGAAAGCATGACTTATTAGAAAAGACGATAATACTAGGAAAGGCTGAAGGTAGAAGAAAGAGGCGAAGACCACACACAAGATGGATAGACTCAGTTAAGGAAACCATGAGCCTCAATCTACAAGGCCTAAGCAGAGCAGTGGAAAATAGGGAGGCTTGCAGATATCTCATCTACAGGGTCACCATGAGTCAGGATCGACTCGAAGGTATTTAATAACAACTTAAATTCTGATGTTCCCCATCATGTAATTGAGAGTAATGTGAGTATGTGAATGAGTCCATGACTGCTGCCTTTGTCATCCATTTATTGGGGTTTCCATTGCATTGGTTTCCCTATTAATGCATCTTAGGACGTTTTCACACGGGGCAAAAGGAGGATGCTAGCCGGCCTCCTGCCGGCCTCACTCCGGCCTCATTTCCCGTGTGTTCACACACGCACGGCGGCAAATCCCGCCCCTTCTGGTGTCATCCCTGCATCCGGCCAGCTTTTCGCTCCGTGTGTTCAAACACACAGAGCCCTAAGTCCGGCCTCACTCCGGCAGCGGCGGGCTAATTCCTGGCTAACTCCGGCTTCAGGTAATTCCAGGTGGCAAAAGGAATTAGCCTGCCGCCGCTGGAGTCATTCCGATGTCAGCGGCACGGGGTCCAGCCGGCTTTAGGGGAAGGGCTCCAGCCGGCTTTAGGGAGCCCCGTGTGAAAACGTCCTTAGTCTCAGAGGTACTACAAGATCTGTCTACATATGGAACAGACATCAGTGGATTTGTTTCCCCTCAATAGATATGTTCCCTCAACACACTATAAGCACATTTATTGTATTGCTTTTCCTACACATTCACACGAGTGTGTGGGGTAGCTTAGGAATGGCATTCTTTCTCATGAAATCTTTAATGACCAAGATCAGTTTTAATAATAATAATAATAATAATAATAATAATAATAATACATTTTATTCTTATACCACCCTTTGGCAAACCAATCTGGGCGGTTTACAGCATTAAAAGCATACAACATAAAACAATATATTTCCCTCCCCCCTTAAAAAGTTATTAAACTGTATATCAATTAAAATCACAATAACAAATTAAAAACAGAAAATAATACCAACCAATTAAAACCCCTAACTACAGTTCTAAAAAGGGGAGCTATGGAAATGCTGCTGAGAAGGAGGGGGGGAGATCCTGAGGCCGGGATATTTTAGTCTGGGAAGGCCTGCCGGAAGAGATCTGTCTTGACAGCCTTTTTGAAGCTGTCCAAGGATGTTAGTTGACGGATCTCATCCGGCAGGCCGTTCCAGTCTGGGGCAACAACAGAAAAAGTCCTCTGGGAGGTCGCTGCAAGCCTAGATTTTTGAGGCTGCAGCAAGTTCCTCCCAGAGGACCGGAGTGCACGGGGAGGATTATAAAGGAGAAGGTGGTCCCGGAGATAGTTTGGACCCAAGCCATTTAGGACTTTAAAGGTAATAACCAACACCTTGTACTGGGCCCAGAAACCAATCGGCAGCCAGTGGAGGGACCTCAAACTGGAGTGATGTGGTCCCTCCTGGATATTCCCGACACAAGCCTAGCTGCCATATTTTGAACCAACTGTAGTTTCTGAACCAGGCACAAGGGTAGCCCCATGTAGAGCGCATTACAGAAGTCTAGGTGTGAGGTTATCAGCACGTGCACAACAGTCTCGAGATCCCTTACTTCCAGAAAAGGGCGCAGCTGGCGTATCAGCCGAAGCTGATAGCAGGCGCTCCTGACTGTCACATTTACCTGATTTGTCATCAGGAGCGACGAGTCAAGGAGCACCCCCAGACTGCGAGCACAGTCACTGGAGGAGAGTGTGACCCCATCCAGGACTGGAGGTTGCAATCCAATTCTTGGTTTTGGGGCCGCTACCGTGAGCACCTCCGTCTTGTCCGGATTCAGTTTCGATCTGTTTTTCCTCATCCAGCCCATTACCGCCCGAAGACATTCATTGAGAGAGGAGACACCACTGGAATTTGAGGCTGACGAACGAGATACAGAGAAATATATTTGGGTGTTATCAGCGTACTGATAACACCCAGCACCATAACTCCGTATAATCTCACCCAGTGGCTTCATATAGATGTTAAACAACATCGGGGACAAAATAGCTCCCTGAGGGACCCCACAAGTGAGTTCCCTCTTACTGGAGCTAATCTCCCCGAGCAGCACCCTCTGGGACCTACCTGAGAGGAAGGACTGGAACCACTGCAGTGCTGTGCCTCCGATACCTAACCCCCTCAGGCGGTCCAAGAGGATGCTGTGATCTATCATATCAAAAGCTGCTGAGAGGTCTAGGAGCACCAACAGGGTCACACTACCCCTGTCGATGCTCAGACGCAGATCGTCAGTCAAGGCAACCATGGCAGTCTCAACCCCAAAGCCTATCCTGAAGCCAGTTTGAAATGGGTCTAGATAATCGGTTTCATCCAAGACAGCTTGGAGCTGAAGAGCAACCACCCTCTCAATCACCTTGCTCAAAAATGGCAACAAAGAAACAGGCCTGTGGTTACTCATATCCAGGGGGTCCAGGGAAGGTTTTTTCAGAAGTGGCCTAATAGCAGCTTCCTTCAGACAAGATGGAACATGTCCTTCCCTGAAGGATGCATTGATGATATCATCAAGTTTTGATTGCTGTTGCTCCTTCACTGGTTAGAAAGGCTATTATCACACTGCAGAATTAATGCAGTTTGATACTGCTATAACTGTCATGGCTCCATCCTATGGAATCTGGGAATTTGTATTTTCTTGTAGCATTAGAGCTCTCTGACAGAGAAGGCTAAATATCACATGAAACTACAGATCCCAGAATTCCATTGTGCCATGGCAATTAAAGCAGTATTAGGCTGCATTAATTCTGCAGTGTAGATACAGCTTTAGAAGGAATGAAGACCATATTTCTACCTGCTGTCCATGCATTGCTGTAGAATTTGGTCATTATATCCTGGTTCTTTATTTAGGAAAATAAAGCATTAATCTATTCTTTTGCTTTTTCCCCATTTTCTATTTTCTTTTCTTTTGATTAAACCCATATTGCATCTAAACCTGCTTATAGTTGTTGCTGTGTGCCTTCAAGTAATTTCCTACTTATGGCAACCCTAAGGTGACCCTATAATGGGTTTTCTTGGCAAGATTTGTTCAGAGATTTACCAGTATCTTCCCCTGAGGCTGAGAGCATGTGACTCCCCAAAGGTCACTCAGCGGGTATGCATGGTCATGTGTGGAATTGAACCCTGGTCCAATAATAAAACCTCTACATCATGCTGGCACTCATCTACGCCTGCAAAGTATTACATTTATTTCTTAAAGATGTAAACTAAATATCAGAACTTTTAATTTCAGAAATATGACTACAGTTTTTTACAAAACCAACTGACAAATCCTCTGATGCACAATAATTATTAAAGTATATTAAACAGATATCTCACAGTAACTGTAAATATCTAATCTGTTCCCATAAAAACCAAGAAGAGCTCTTGGGGCAGAATTATGGCATATATGTGCCAGACAGTCTATTAAAAATTTAATCTAGCCATGAGATGCTGTAGCTCAGGTGAATATCTTTTTCTCTTCAATGTTACCTGCCCCAGTGGAATGTATGGCAGGAGAAAACACCCCTGGTACATTTACATTAACACCTATATTCAAGCAAAAATGTGGCAAAAAATGTTTTGATGTGGTAAACTGGCTATTGTTATTCATTTTCTGCCTCTGGTCCCCTGGGACTGTTAGACTTCCATATCTCAACCCAGCAGTCTGGAGCAGTATTTCATAATGGCGGAAGAGCCACCCAAGCTTTCCCCCACTGCCATGCTGGATGGGAGATGATGGAAGTGGTAATCCAATTCTGGAGGTCTCTACTGTGGAGAAAGATGCCCTAGAGCAGGGGTAGGCAACCTTTCCCCTTTAAGGGCCGAGGGACTTCAGCTCCCAGAAGCCTCAGCCATGTTGGCCAATAGTCCCATGTTGGCCAATAGCTCCTGGGATTCTGGGAGCTGAAGTCCCTCGGCCCTTAAAGGGGAAAGGTTGCCTACCCCTGCCCTAGAGTTTGAACCTGGTGACGTTGAAGCTCACCAGTGAGGGATCACTTTGTTGGAATATGGACACATTCAAATATCAACACTCTATGCATTCGAGCATGTGCAAATATGCCACTACTTTGTTCAGTGATTGGCCCACAAGAGGGATCCAGCCCTGGTTTGGAACAAATATGTTTTGAGGATAAAAGACACTGAGCTACATGTTGGAATGAGCAAAAACAACCAGTAAACAAAGGCCATGAGCATATGGTTTCAGCCCCCTGGTTTGTATTTTAGATATGATCTTTATAATGAGTGGTGTGGTTGGTTTTTTGTGGGTTTTTTGGGCTATGTGGCCATATTCTAGAAGTTTATTCCTCACATTTTGCCAGCATCTGTAGCTGGCATCTTCAGAGAATATTGGCATGGAAGTGAGTGGAGTATATATATACTGTGTGACCCTTGTTGAGAGGAGATGATTTGTTAATCTGTGTTGGTCTGTGGTTGAATGGCAAGGGCTCAGGGAGGATATGCAAGGAGGCATTGTGTCTATTTAATTAGTGACCCATTGTCTGATGGGGAAACCCCTGACCCTGGGTGGTTGTCATTTGCACATGCTGGGTCTTGATTTTGGTGTTTTTCAGAACTGGCAGCCAAATTTTGTTTACTTTCAGGGTTTCTTCTTTCCTGTTGAAGTTATCTAGGTGTTTGTGGATTTCAATGACTTCCCTATACATTCTGACTGATAGTTGTTGGCATAGTCCAAAATTTCAGTGTTTTCAAATAGCATTTTATGCCCAGGATGGTTTATAACATGTTCTCCTACTGCTGATTTTTCTGGCTGGCCCAGTCTGCAGTGTCTCTCGTGTTCCTTGATTAGTGTTTGAACACTGCATTTGGTGGTCCCTATGTAGGCTTGTCCGCAGCTGCATGGTATGCAGTAAACTGCGTCCATGAGAGGGTCTCTCCTGTCCTTTGATGAGCAAAGCATTTGCTGGATTTTCTTGATATGTTTGTAGATCATTTGGAGGTTGTGTTTCCTGACCAGTTTCCCTATTCTGTCTGTGACTCCTTTGATGTATGGTAAAAATACCTCCCTTTGGGTGGTTGTTTGTCTTCACTCCTATGGGTTTTCCTGGCTCTGGCAGCCCTTCTAATGTCTGAGCTGGAGTAACCATTAGCTTGTAGAGTCCAGTCTAGGTGTTTCAATTCATCTTCCAGGTAGTGGGGTTCACAGATCCTTTTTGCCCGGTCTACCAGTGTTTTTATTGTGCTTCTTTTTTTGTCCTGGGTGATGGTTGCAGTTCTTGTGTAGGTATCTGTGTGCAGGTTTTCTGTATATTGTGTGGCGTAAACATTGGTTTGGTTTGCAGATGACCACGACATCCAAGAATGACAATGTTCCTTCCTTTTCTTTTTGCATACTGAATTGGATGTTGTTCAGATGGTTCAAAAACAGTCAGATCCTCTTTGTGGCTCCAAATGATGAAAGTGTCATCCATATATCGGAACCATGTTGTGGGCTTTTTTGGTGTTGTTTCCAGGGCTTGCTGTTCAAAGTGTTCCATGTAAAAGTTTGCTATCACGGGGCTCAGAGGGCTTCCCATTGCTACCCCATCTCTTTGCTCATAAAATCCATTGTCCAGTGGTGTGGTTGTATGTTGTGTAATACAGGGGGGAAGCAGACGGCTTAAAGAGCTGTTTTGGGGGCAGGGAAGGGGAGGGGCAGCCGCACGGTGGGCGCCCCAACCCCTTCCCCAAGTCGTCCTCGGAGCAGGGGGCCCTCCGCACGGCTGGCGCTCCAAGGAGGACCTCCCGCTGCAGCGTCCATCATGCTGCAGCAGAAAAGTCGCCGAAGGTGCACCGGCAGCCTTTTGCGGCCCACCTTCAGCGACTTGTGGAAAGAGCGCCAATTTAGCGCTCCTTCCAGGGGCGACGAAGCTGCGCCGTGGGGCTGAGGTGTGGGGATACCTCGGCCACGCGGCGCAGCTTCCCGGGGCGGCCCATGGCCGCCCGTCTGCTTCCCCCCACAGACACATATCAAGATAGCCCCAAGGAGAGTTAAATGTGCAGGCAGCTGTGTTGGTCCATATCAACCAACCAGTCCTAACACTTTTCATCTTCACCAAGAGTAGAGATGTGAAAGCTCCTTTCTTGTTAGATGTAGGGTGTATCTACACTACATAGTTATAGCAAGTTTATACTGCTCTCAGTGCCATGGATTCATCCTATGGAATCCTGAGATTTTTAGTCTGGAGTACTTAGAATTCTTACGGCCTTTGCAGACTGCCAGAAATAGTGCAAATTGAGTCCACTTTAAGGGTTAGGGTTAGTGCTAGGGAATCATGGGAATTGTTTTTTTTTTTTTCTGAGACAATGAGCCTTCTCTGTCAGAGAGCTCTGTGGCCACAATAAAACAGAGTTCCCATGATCCCCTAACTCTAACTCTTAAAGTGAACTCAATTTGCACTATTTCTAGCAGTCTGCAAAGGCCCTTAGTTAGAGAACTCTAGAGAGATAGCACAGCCTGCTAGCATGGTGTAGTGATCTGAGTGTTGAACTAAGGAAAGCAAGGGCAAACCTTTGAACAAAACCTGACAAGAAAACCATATGAAAGGTTTGTCTTAGTTGCCCTAAGTTGGAAGGCCACAACAATAGCAACAACAAAAACAACAACAAGAGGAGTGCACTGGAGAATTCTAAGTACTTCATAAAACTACATACCTAGTATTCTGCAGGCTTGGGCCTTGGCAGGAAAGGTAGCATCAAACTGCTGTGCTGTATCGGTGCCCCCATATAAATGTGACTCAAGAAAGTGCCTTTCAAATATAATGGAGCAGCATCCTTTCTATTTGAGACATAAAACTGTATCTTTAATTCCAAATATTGCCACTTTCACAGTTTTAATAATTACTGGCCTTTGATAAATCTCTGATATATCACATTAGAAACAAGGCCCTGTGAAGAGGAGTGTGTTATACAGCCAAATACCCAATCCAGTTAAACCATGCTGCTTAAAATATTCTTTATGAAAATGGAACTACATTATATTTAAATATTTATTCTTTTCTTGCTTATTCTCTCTAAGCCATCATTGCTCCCTTGCTGGGTGCTGATTTCTCCAAATAATTCCTGGAGCACAAAATAGCAGTGTGCTGTAATTGGGAATAAGTAATTTTTAAAAAAGCAATATAAAATCCTTGTTCTTTTGCTTTCTTGTGCTCTTCATAAGTACTAATAAGAGCAAAGGTATATTAAGTCAAATCTTTGGGGATTTACTTTGTATTCGCCTGTAGTTTATGTGATGTTTGAATAAATGTTTACTTCTGCTGTGCATTTTAGCAGATTATGGCTCTTTTACATATTATGAAAGCTTTATAGAATTACCTGATTTGAAATTTGTTTTAAGAGAAGTACAGGGTTTTTGGCCAAGAAATCTTTATCCAAGTCCCACTGTTTTATGAAAGCAAGGTATTGTAGAAGAAAGTAGGGTTGTATAACCCTTGGTTTGATATATTTTGTTGCTAAAATATTGTTTGTCTTCCTTATATTATTGAACAAGTGAAGGATTTGCTCAAGCAATATTTCAGCACTCAAAAAGCTAGTTTAAACATAATTAGTTTAAGGTCACCAAAGTTGTTACCAGCTGTTATAGTTTCAATTTTTAAACAGTAACTCTTTCTGAAGCCACTCAAAATGTTTACTTTTTCATTAATTTAAAAACAATAACAGCATCTGAATGACTCTTAGCCAGGTAGGCTAGGATGGATGTGATTTGTAGTCTGGAACCATCTCAAGGGCTCCAGGTTGGAGATGGTTCCAGACTACAAATTGCAGGTATAGAACATATATTACTATTTTGCTGAATTTTGTCTTGAAGCCACAAATGCCAGTCAATAAAGTTACAAGACAAACATTTGGTTTTGAATTGTAGTCTGATCCCATCATGTTATGAGTGTATCATAATAAATACAAGTTGAGTCTTCCTCATCGGGAATTCAGAAGTCAAAAATAGTCCAAAAACCAAACACTTTCACCACTGGTGGCTGAGGTATTGACACCTTTGCTTTCTGATGGTTAAGTGTATGTAAAGTTTCATGCACAAAATTGTTAAAAATTGTATAAAATTGCCTTCAGGCTCTGTGTATAAGGTGCAAAGCAAAGCAGCTTTATTTATATACCGCTTCATATCGCACTATGGGATGTCTAAGCGTTTTACAACTGTAAGCTCATTGCCCCCTAACAGTTGGGTACTCATTTTAGCGACCTCGGAAGGATGCAGGCCTGAGTCTAGCCTGAGCCCTGGCTAGTATTGAACTCGCAACCTTGTGGTCTATGAGTGAGTGGTTGCAGTACAGGCATTTAACCACTGCACCACCAGGGCTCTTGAAAGGTGCATATGAAACATAAATTAATTTTGTGTTTATACTTGGGTCCCATCTCCAAGATATTTCATTATATTCATACAGTTGGCCTGCCATATCCATGGATTTTTATCTACCGATTCAACCATCCAAGGATTGAAAATATTCCAAAAATATATAAATTCCAAAATGCAAACTTTGATTTTGCCATTTTTATATAAGGGACATCATTGTACTATGCCATTGTATTTAATGAGACTTGAACATCCATGGATTTTGGTATCCACAGATGGTCCTGGATGTAAACTCCAGCAGATACAAAGGGCCCACTGTATATGCAAATAGAAGTATTCCAAAATCTCAAAAAATTAAAAAAAATCCCAAACACTTCTGGTCCACAGCATTTTGGTTAAGGAAGACAGAGCCTATATATCAAAGTAAACAAATAGGGTCACTAAAAGTAGTGGTGCTGTATAGATATATGAAATTAATGAAGTATGTTCCTTACCATTCCTTCTTTAACTGAAAAATTGGTACCAGAGACAAAGGGGGGATGCAGACAGGTGGCCGTGGGAAGTGGTGAATTGGGGCCAAAGCTGTCCCATGCCTCGGCCCCGATCCTCCCTTCTGCCGCCTGAACAGCCGCCATGTGGCTCTTTTCCATCTCTTCCAGCTCAGCGTGTGGAAGGGTGAGCACTCCGATGACGTCCTCAGGAAGGGGATGGGGTGCCCGGTGTCCAGCTGCCCCTCCCCTTCCTTGGCTTGAAGACAGCATACCATGAGCAGGACTGTTGATGACAGGGTTACTCTACAGACTCTATAATTATGTAGCATGACTGGGCTTCCAGACAAGTGAGACTTTTTCACTGCCACTAAGATCAGCAAGTCAGCAGTTCGGGTCCCAAGTGCTGCATGATGGAGTGAGCTCCGATCACAACTGCCAGCTTCTGCCAACCTAGCAGTTCGAAAGCATGTAAAAGTGCAAGTAGATAAATAGGTATCACTTTGGTGAGAAGGTAACTGTGAACACAGTGTTCTGTGCAGACGGGTTCTTTGGCTTAGTAATGGAGATGAGCACCACTCCCTAGAGTTGGACATGACTTGACAACCTTGTTAAAGGGGAAACCATTAGCTTTATTAAGGAAAATATAATCCATAATCCACCAGTTTTAGAAATTTTTTACCAGATCAATTCAAGAAGTTATTAATAGACAAATATTTAAGCAAGTGCATGGGCATCAGTCTACAGATACGTAAAACCTTCATCTTTGGAAGTGGGAGTTCAAGTCCAAATCCATTCTGAATTGCATAACTTCCCACTCAATCTTATATCCATTATGAAAAAGGAATTATTTTGTATCTGTCTCTCAGTTCAGATTTTTAGAAGACTATGGGGTGAAGCAGATGGGCAGGAAGGAGTGGCTAGGAGCCACTCCAAGCCTGATTCTCCGGGGCTGTGGCAAACACCTCATGGCCCCAAGGGTGCCTCCTCCTGTGGATCCAAATAGGAGCAGAAAAGATCTTAGGTAGCCTTGGCACGGCCCCAGGGCAGTTTCAGGGTGCTCCAGGGGCATGCATTGTGTAAACACCATGTCCTGGATTGGCTGGAAGCTACCCTCGTCTGCTTGTCTGTTTCAGACCTATGTTGAAGAACAGGAAAAGATTCTTACAGTTAATCATTTTTTGAAAGAACAATTTGAAAAGTTGTAGTATATGTGCTTTTTACAATGGCTTCAGTGCATGATGAATATAATCTCATGTTATAGAATTACCCATCAGATACATTTCACATAAATGAGCAGATTGACAATAGATATAAGGACTTGATAGTGGCCACTAGTTTCCACTGCATATCCTTGGGGCCTGTTCCAGGTGTGATAAAGCCTTGGACAAAGTGCCTCTGATAAATCTCCTTCTCCACTTGGTGGCCTTGGTGGCCTTCTCTGGTGGTAGTGAATGGCAGCAGCAAGGTATGTGGATCTAAGGCAGAGGTGAGGGAAGGGACACCATGGATCTCACACAACCCATAGAACCCTGTTTTGGATCTCCCCAAAATCTAGGGCATTAAAAATCAGTCACTTTTTGGCCCAACCAGACCACCATAAGAATGTGGTGCTTTGGGTTTTCTTGTTCCCAGTACAATCCACAATGCCCTACAACCTCCTGGAAAATGGTAAAAAGTTCAATGTTTTTCCGCTGAATAATAGGACTGGAAGTGATGTGATTGAATTTCCAGTTGCAACAGAAGTAATATTATGTAATAATGTGTCTTATGGAGTAGGGGTTATGGAGGGAATAGTCCCTTACACAGGTATCCACTATACAATTGTCTAGGCATTACTTATATTTCCAAGAATTCCGTAGATCAACACTATAGACTTTATTCTACAAAAAAGTGGAAGGCTTGAAAAGCGAAATTAGAGCAGGATCATAGCATCTGTGCCTGTACCTTATCACATGATGCTGTGTCTATCCAGTAAGTGGTCTGTAGTCCACCTGTTGCTGGAGCGGTCCCTCTCATTGATGGGCAAATGTCTGGGAAAGCTGCCAACACATGGCTGATAAAGACAGGGCCTCTCCCAAGACAACAACCCAGTTGCAAGTGACGTACCACTGTTTGTTTGCAGCAGACAACCAACAAGTCCAGAGTTCCAAAAGGCAGGTCCAGAGAGCAATCCAAGGTCCAGGGTTAACGCGAGCAGGTAGTCCAGAGCCGTTCCAAAGGTCACAGGATATAAACAGTCTAAAGTCAAGCCGAGAGCCAAGAGCTTTCACCGGGGAATCCAAGATAAGCCTTGATGGAGAGCTTGGCTTTTCCCAGCTGCTTATCTAGCCTTAGCTCCTCTCCCCCAGGTGTTTCTCTTTAGCTGCGCGTTTCTCAGCTAACCTTCGAGAACGCCGCAGCCCCTCCCTATCTGTTCTCCTCTGAGCAAAGGTAGGGATTTCAATCTCTTACTCCTCTGCTTCTTCCTGGCCTGCAACCTCTGCTGGGGAAAGGCTTTCTGCTGGAGGAAGGCTAGGCTGCTGAGGAGGAAGGCTAGGCTGTTGCTCAATGGGCTCCACATAGCTAGGTCCAGGTTCAGCTAGGTCTATGGGGGCTGGGAGCACCAAGCTAGGATCTGGCCCCACATCCTCCTCCTCAGAGTCCTCCAAGTCCTCCACCTGGCTGTCCCCGACAGCAAAACCCATTAACACCTCCCAAAAATCAAGCTGCTTTTGTACTGTTGATTCAAGTATTATAAGTTCCTCCCAACGCAGCTGCAATATGCAGGCAGTCGCATAGTTGAGTGGGTGTGATTATGCTCCTCTGCCCCTCACTATTCCCAAACAAGCAGTTTTTCTTTTTCATTTTTCCATTTCTTTTCATTTCTTTATTTTTTACTTAATCAATTGAAATGAACATGCAATTGTGTTAAAAATAAAAATTAATACAGACTGAAAGGTATGCTGGGAAGGGGTTAGAGCAGGGATGCAGGGCTACGGGGGCTAGCATAAAAAAGGCAGAGGCAGATACAGAAGCAGTGATTTGGAAGAGTTCTGTGATAATGAGTGTTCCCAAACCAATATGTTTGCATTTCCTAGGCTGCATCCACTTTGCAGAAATAATCCAGTTTGATATCAGTTCAAGCCATGGCTCAATACTGTGGAATACTGGGAGCTGTAGTTTTGTGAGATATTGAGCCTTCTCTGTCAGAGAACTCTGGTGCCTCACCAAACTATAAATCCATAATTCCATAGCATTGAGCCATGGCAGTTAACACAGTGTCAAACTATATTATTTCTGCAGTGCAGATGCATTAGACTAACATGATTGTGACACCATATGAGCCTGATGTGATGAAGTCCAGAGTCAAAGGCATTGGGAGAAATTAAAATGGTAGCTAGACTGCTCTGAATGCTGGGGCAAAAAGCTTTTAAAAGATCACCAGCTTTTAGCGGTAGGCCCACTGGAATCTTGCCAGCCCATGAGCTTCCCAAAGATTGTGTGTGTGTCCAAGTAGTATAATTACAGTGCCCTTTGTTGTCTGTTTTTTGCCTACATATTTCAACTTTATTTCAAAATAAAATCCCATTTGAATAACTTTCTAAGAAATAATCATCTTTAAGGGGTAGAAGTTTGGGTGTGCCCTGGTTATTTAACTAGCAAGATTTTCAAAATAGTTTTACACCAAAATCTGTGTAGCTTTAATGAGAACTTTATCAGAAGGGCCTCATTAATACCTCATAATAAAGGAAGTCATCAATAACTGTTGAGGTGGAAAGAACCAAAAGTGGAGAAAAATGCTTCCTAAGATAATTTTAGCAATGCAAAATAAATAGCTTTCAAATTATTCACAGTACAGAAACAATTAATTAAAGCTTTAAATTGGCTTGCCTACATTTCCAAAACAAAAAAGAAGCCAATTCCAAGTACTGTTACTGTGCCAAAAAGAAGAACAAATAATAGGAAATTGTATTATTATTATTTTTTGCAGCGACAGCAAATTAGTAAAAAATCTTACATTTATAGAATATAGGCATTTTTGGAGATATTTAGTAGGGTAGACTAGTATGAAATATTTATGGAAAAACTGTGTTACATATTGCAGGAGAAAGTGGAATTAAACATGTAGTCTGCTAAAAAACAACTAATAGGATCATAGGACTTCGGTGTGTGGTTCATTTCTCAGAAACAAAATCCAATAGGCCATCTAGAATAGTTTTCTATACCTAGGGCTCATTTAGTATCATTTCTTTTAGCTGAACGATGGAAATAACCTCACTCATGCATTCCGGGTTTGTTATTCACACTATGGAATTGCATCTATACACGCATCTTTGCAAGTTCTGTTGCTCACAGGTGCCAGTACTGAATAAACATGGAGTCGGGGATGCGAATGTATTCCAGACCTGTTCAAGACATGAAGAGTAATCCTGGGTCCATTCACATCAGTTATTCACACAGCCCATGGGGAAAACCTGGTATAAATTATTGTAGGTTAAGTGGGTTTATCAGGTGCATTCGGGATTTATGTGAACAACAGAGATTCAACCTGGATTCATCCTGGATTATTTTCATCATCTGAATACCCCCCCCCCCCTCCAGTGGACTTGCCATCATTTGTAGGTAACAGTCTTAAGTGAAAGGTGCCAAGTAGGGGAATGCTGAAGTTGGGAAAGGTTTGTTTAGGGATTCCACTAAAGGAATCTACTAGCTCCTCCTTTAGAGTAATATGGAAAAAGAAATTTCCACCATCATCTTTTGTGGATGTGGTTTCCAGGTGGTCTCCAAGGTGCTACTGGATTGCTTTTATATCTTTTAATGCTAAAACAGACTAACACGACTCTTTCTTTGAATACTACCACATTGGTTCACTGTGTGTGAATGGGGAGCTCTTTGCATAAGTGAGGAATGGATTAATTCTTATTTATTTGTAACAAAATAAATTTGAAGCTAAATAATTCCTTTTTTTTTTAAAAAAAAAACCCAAATTCAGATGTAATAACACTTGAATTCTGAATGAGTTAATTTAGACCAATTTTAATGAATATGTTCAAAATCTAAATGAATTATGAATATAGGCCCTTGTGCATTTATTTGTAAATTTCAAATTAAACAAAGACACAACCCTGCAGAGAATTTTGTCGAGGGAGGCACTTTATTATGGTGGAAAGTGTTTTCCTATGAAGGAAGCTCCTCTAGATCCAACTTGATGTAAATTAAACTTTTTTTTCATGCATAACAATCCAGAAGTTCTCATGCCATGAAAGTTCCTAAAAAACTGGGGTATATACAAATTTACTGTGGGAAAAATCAATTAAATTAAAGATGATTTTATTTTGGAGAAAAGATATAACTTTGGACTTTTTAGGACACTTGATTGGGAAAAAAGCACATAGTATTCAGGAACAATGATGATTCAGTGATTAGCAGTGTAAATTTCCAAAGGGATATTGTCTCAGTCACATGTGATTCTACAAGCATCCTCTCATTTGATGACTAGCAAAATGGAAGCTTGCTCTGCTCTGGGCAAAGTGCCACATTAATGCTTGTTAGTTCCTCATTATCTCCCTGCTGCTGTGAGACATTCTGTAGTTACTCATAACTCCTAATGAAGTGCTAAAATATTTGCTGCAGAGAAATTGTGAAATTGCTGTGCTTCCGAGCATTGACACAGTCTGTTGATTTGCAGAAGTGCAGGCATGATGGAGAGTGAAAGGGACAGTTTGCTACAACAGTGCATATGCCATTGTGTAGGTTGCTTGCTGAGGACTTGCACATTTAGCTGTTACTTTTAGCCCACTATGTATCTTTACAGTTGATATTGTGGTAAAATTACATTGTGAAATTACATTTAATAACCCAGTAGCAGGGTTATAATTGGAACACCTACCTTTGTTGCATAAGCCTCGGAAGTAAAAATGTTCAATGTCCACACAAATGGAAAAAGTTTGAAGATGTTTCAGCTCTTCAACTTCAGAGTTATTACAGCAAATTACTGTGTCACTGATTACTCTTCAAAATTAGTGTAGCACCTATTATCTTATATCATACTTATACTTGGGTTGGAGCCATTGTGGTATAGTGTTTTGAGTGATGGATCAGGTTTCTATGAGACCAGGGTTAAAATCTCCACTCACCCATGGAAATCCACTGGGTGCTTGTGGACAAATCACATTGTCTTAGATCAGGAGGAAGGCAATGGCAAGCTTTCTCTGAGTAAATCTTGCCAAGAAAACCCATTAGTTGGAGTCAACATGAAAGTACATAACAACAAATACTTTGGCAAGAAAGATGTATTCTCCTGTCAACTGTAATGGATGAAAATAGCCCAGAGAAGAGAAAGTTAAGAGGTGATATGATACCCTGTTTAAATATTTGAAGGGATGCCATATTGAGGATGGAGCAAGCTTGTTTTCTGCTGCTTCAGAGAATAGGACCCGGAACAATGGATGCAAGCTACAAGAAAAGATATTCCACCTCAACATTAGGAGGCACTTCCTGATAGTAAGAGCTGTTTGACAGTGGAACACATTTCTTTGGAGACTGGTGGAGTCTCTTTCTTTGGATGTCTTTAAACAGAGGCTGAATGGCCATCTGTCAGGGATGCTTTGATTGTGAGTTCCTGCATGTCAGTGGGATTGGACTGGATGGCCCTTATAGACTCTTCCAACACAATTTATACCAAACAAAATGGTCTTTGAGCTTTTCCAGACTAAAATGCAAGCAAAAGGTGCCTGTAGAATTTACATTTGTTTTCAATTGACACACGACCTTTGAGTTTCATGGTGGTGTTGTGCTAGAGGACCAACATAGGCTGTCCTGTTGGAAGTGGTGTAGGACTTCATGACTGCCATGACAAGCATGGATTTGTCCTAGACATTGGACATGGTGTTCTGCATTTAGTGGAATGATGTTTATTTGTGGGTAGAGAAAGGGAGAACAGCAGCTAGGAGTTGGGGAGCTGTATCAGCTCCCTGCAGTATCCGGGGGGGGGGGGGGGGAGGGTGTCCATGTACTCCATCCTCAAAATGTTTACATTTCCCCCTTTTCCCCTTTGAAAACATTGTGTGTCTCTGAGTGTGTGTGTGTGGGGCAATTTAACTATTTGGGGCATTTATTTACCGAGGAAGTGAATCAGAATGCAGCATCTAGGCCCAAAACAGCTTGAGGAAGGAAAAATGCAGCAACATCAAGAGGAATATAATTTCTTGGCGCTCTAAGGGCACAAAAACAGCTATGGGGTACATGTGGTACAACACCTGCACCTTCTCTACTCCTGGGATGGAGGAATGTTACATACTTCTGTTTTGTAGGACACATCTCTGCAGGGAATTATAAGAAAAGCAGGCTTGGACACAGAAGAAGAAGGAGTGAAAAAAGGAGGAAGGAATATCAATAATCTAAGATATGAAGATGACACACAATACTAGCAGAAAACCTCCCAGACCTGGAACACTTAATAAGGAAGATCAAGGAAGAAAGTGCAAAAGCTGGCTTAATGCTGAACATGAAGAAAAAAAAAAGAAAGACAATTGAGGACCTTCACAAGTTCAGCCTAGACAACGAAGAAATAGAAATAGTAAAAGAATTCCCATACCTGGGATCAAACATTAATAGAAATGGGGGCTGCAGTCAGAAAATCAGAAGAAGATTAAGAATGGGAAAGGTGGCTATGAAAGAACTGTTGGAATATGGATGGGATATGCAGTCAAAGTGGAAATGTAGAGATGTGTCTGAAAAATCTCTTCTGGGAAAGTGTCAAAGGAAACAAAGACGACTCAGCCTGCAGGTGGTTTAAAGTCAAAATAATTTCACACTGAACAGGATAACAAAAATTTTGGGCCTGGGAAACAGGATACTAGAAGGTAAACACATGAGCTCATTTGATTTGCATGAGAACCAGGTCACATGGGGAATGACACACAGCTAGGGGCTGGTCTAGAGGCTGGGATACAGCTGATCCTTCTATCATTATATAGGTTGACACCCAGGAGGTGGAGTTCTGGGATGGGCCAAAGGGTTTGTTTGTTCTTCTTTGTTAAGAACTTGCCTTGCTTTCAACTGAACAACAACAAGTTGTGATTCTATGATCTTTACCTTTTGCAAGATGGATTGTATATAGCTCTTTTCTGTTTTTACTATGCAACAATAAAGCTTTACTTTGGATTTACAAATGTGTCTTCATGGAAACAGCATTTCCAGGATGGCTGGTGGAAGGAAGCAGGCTTCTGAACTCTGCTGCATTTACATTCACATCACACAAATCAACAAGAACTAGAAAAGATTCTAAAATGCAAAAATATACAACTCAACAGAAAAGTTAGAATTATACAAGTCACTGTAGTCCCTATTACCATGAGGATCCTGGTAAAAAGCTAAAAAGACAAACAAATGGATCCTAGAGCAGCTAAAAAGATAGACAAATGGATCCTAGAGCAGATCAAGCTGGAAACCTCCCTGGAAGCCAAGATGACCAAACTGAGGCTGTTGTACTTCAGACACATCATGAGAAGAGAAGACTCATTAGAAAATACAATAATGCTGGGAAAGGTGGAGGGAAGTAGTAAGAGATGAAGGCCACATGCCAGATGGATGGATTCTATTAAGGAGGTCATGGTTATGGGTTTGCAGGATTTAAGTAAAGCAATGGAGGACAGGGGGTCTTGGCGATGTCTCATCCATAGGGTTGCCATGGGTCGAGATCAACTCAAGGACAGCTAACAACAAAAGATGCTTTGCCCCAGCAGGCTAATATATCCAAAATGTTTTCTGATGGCTCTTTAGAGTGTTCCTGTCATTTGACAGCCTTGCTTAACCTCCTGAGCATCCTGTTCCACTAGAAGACTCAATCAAGTTTCCAGTTTTTCTGGTTAACTGGAGATGATGAAATGAGTGAAACTGGCTAGAACAGGGGTAGGCAACCTTTCCCCTTTAAGGGCTGAGGGACTTCAGCTCCTAGAATCCCAGGAGCTATTGGCCAACGTGGCTGAGGCTTCTGGGAGCTGAAGTCCCTCGGCCCTTAAAGGGGAAAGATTGCCTAACCCTGGGCTATGTTGGGAAGCCAAGACCTAATTTTGGGGAATTTATAATTAGCTCAAATGAGAGAGGGAAGTGCCCAACTTTGCTTCTAGGACCTTATCCAATTGTCTACGGGAGACGTAAGAATTCTGGCTAGGGAAGACATTGAAACGGACCAAGCTCCAATTAAAGTATTTATTTGACAAAAATAAGCAACCATCCAACTGCAGCACACACACACACACACAAACACACTAGAAGAATAAGTGGGGGAAGAGCGAGAGCGTGGAAGGCAAAGAGAGAAAGACCAGGACAGAGGATATACTTACACCCGAGCGACTCCTCTGGGCTTTGGCGACGAATGAAGATGAGTTCTGTGGAAGGGGCACGACTGGCAAGAGGGGGGTCGCGGGAACTATCTCAGAGCACAGACTGACAGAGTTTCAGCATGCACTTCCAAGGTAGCACACGGTCTGCTAAAATCCAGGGGTTCTTATAGGGAAATTCTTCCTTCTAGCCATGGGCCGGACAATAGCTAGACAAAGGCGTGATGGGCTTTTCATTGTTTACTTAAGTCTGGACATAGTCTAAACAATGCATGTGGTATCAAAGCAATCAAGGAAAGGAAGCTAGAGAAAGGAGGTGCCATCAAATCTAATCACTGTCTCATCAAGTGTGAGACTAAGACAAACAAACACTATTAGGTATCTTTTCCAACATAATGGGATATTCTCCAAGGCGACTCCCATAACCTGCCTGTTCCGGTGGTCTTTTGTAACTTTACTTGCTTACATGACTTCACATCTATGGGATTATGACTTCTATCTCCCAGGGGTCAGGCTGGGGTCATAGGGGACTCCGCATAGTCAAAATATATATGAAAAATGGAGGACTTTTACTAACAGCTAGAAGAACATTGGCAGAAAAAAACTGTTTCCAAATAAATAGATCCTTTAGGTCACTGGAAATTTGCTTTATGGAGGTGACGGCAATGAAGAAATTATTATTTTCTCCTACCATTGCATCAATACAAAATTATCTAAAGGAACTGTTGCATCACAACTCAGTCCCCTTAAAAAAATTACTGCTCTTGTTACTAGTCCATTCTTGCTGCTTTTGTGTTCTTGGATGAGCTGTGCTTTTTAAGGGTAGTACACACATACATATAGAGTACTACAATCTGTACTAGAATTTGTGGATTTGTTCTCCCTGGAAAACACTGTATGAGTAACATGGATCAATAAGAATGCTCTGTCTATGGTGTTTGATCTTGCTGCCTGTTTTACATTTTTATGATGTTGCAATCAGTGGTCACATTCTGATGTGACAGTAAGCCAGGCTTCCTAGATTATTATTAGCAAGCAGTGTGCTTTGTTGCTTTTCCTTCACTGTTCCTCAAAATCAAAGCTGCTAAATAAATAACAGATCTGCCATCTGTGGTTTGTTTAGTGTAGTGTCTGAACCTAGGATTCTGGCTTGTCTCTCTCCCAAACAAATCAGAGTTATAACCCTACAATATACCCTTGTTGCATTTGAGGAGTTTATCTCACTCACTTTTTTAATGATCTGGGCACTGGCTGGGGATGCACGTGACAGAGGGAAAATTGATTTTATTGTACTCAAAACAGTCATCAAGACGTCCCCATGCAGTCGCTCAACCACAACCCAAGCCATGCTGAGCTGGCCGATTTTGCTCAGCCGGAAAGCTTCCATCCTTGCAAAATCGGCCAGCTCAGCGTGGCTCGGGGATGGGTTGTGATGCCATGGGCTCAGTTTGCCGACTGTTTCAAGTGCGATAAAATATATTTTCCCTTGGTCACGTGTGTTCATGCATGTCCCCAGCCCATTCCCAGATCATTAACAAAGGTGAGTGTGATAAACTCCTAAGAGCCAGCATGGTGTAGTGGTTCAAATATTCAACCACTCGTCTATGAAAACTCCCTAAGTGACCTTGGACAAGTCACATTCTCTGACCTTCAGAAGAAGGCAAAGGCAAACGGTCTCTGAACAAATCTTGCAGAGAAAACCCTGTGATAGATGATTCACCATAAGTCAGAAACTACTTGAAGGCACAAAACAACAACAACAACAAGTGTTTGAACACAGACATCGACCACTTGCACAAGGAGCCAAGGAGGAGTCATCTGGCAGTGTACACTAGCATGCTCCTCTTTACTAACAGTTCTAAAGAATATTGGATTATTTTGATGTCTGAGTGCATCTGGAGATATGAATATGTGCCTTTCACAGCAACTGCAAGCTGTGAATTGTAGCTCTGATAAACACACTCCACCTTCTTATTAATCAGTATACTTTATTTCATTAATTAGTAGGAAAAGGTACAAATAGTCCTGACTACTATAGCAGTCAAATTAAAAGTGAAAAGCTAATATAGGAATGATAGAAGGATTAAAAACATCTAGAAATTAGAAACTATATAGCAGCTTTATGCTATAGCTTCAGGAATGTCTTAAACTAAGGTCTTTCATTGTAGTTGTATTTGTACATTGTATTAATGATCAGAATATTTTGCAATACATATTTGATCATTAACACAAAACAGTGCTGTTTGAAAAAAACAAAAATGGAATGCATGGTACTGGTAGAGTGCCATTATTTTAAAAAGACTGCCACATATAAATTTAACACCATAATCTAACTGTGTGGAAGGCTATGGACAAAACACCCACAAACTTATTTACCACCTATTCTGCTTTTTATGCATTGCAAGAATTCTTCCAGTGTCTGGTCTAGGAAGCCATGACTTAATCATTAGATTTATATTTCCTGTCTGTAGAGTGTTGAGAGGTCAGTGAAATCAGAAAACATTGCCTTTGGCCATCCATTATGAGTCACGGACCTGGCCTACTTTGTTGAAAGCAAGTATCCGACTATCTAAGAGGTATTTCTTTAAAAGCTGGGGTGCTTACTTTTCTTCCCTTATAGTCAGTGGAACAAAATCTCCAAAGAATTTGAAGCTTCTTAGCAATTTGCTGAAACAGCAAATGATCTGACTGACCTTGGTTCTTCTATTTTGCCAAATGTTTTGAAGAAAAGCCTTTTTTTTTTTTTGTTCAAGTAGTGAATGCTAGGATAAAATACTGTATTTCTAAAATGTGTATACATTAGAATAATTTTGCCACTGTTAGCATTTTGAAAGGCGGGAGGTGGGGGGAGAGAGAGCACTAATCAGAAGAATCAGAAGAAATACTTTCATTTGTGAGAATGTCAGTCAAGAAACATTTTGTATAAACATATATTTTAATATGACAATCAGTTATTTTCCTAAAAATGAACTAACCAAGCTGATTGGCCACAAAGAGATATGGCTGAGGGGGAACCTGCTATTGAATTTCTTTACTTATTTTCTGAAAAGGCATGAATGGAAGCAATCAGAAAATAGCCAGTACTATACAGTGGACCCTTGATATCCATTGGAGTTTGGTTTCAGCACCCACCCACTCCTGATCCATGGATATCAAAATTCATGGATGCTCAATCCCATTAAATATAATGGCAAAGTAAAATGCTGTCGTTTATTTTAAATGGCAAAATCAAGGCTTGCTTTATTTTAAATAATAATAATAATAATAATAATAATAATAAAAAATACAGTATTTATTTATATCCCACCTCTCTGTAGATACAATCGGGGCGGCTTACAGGATAAAATGAACAATCCCATCCCCCAATTGCCCCCCCCCAAAATACAATTAAACAATAAAAATTTAAAAACAGACTTAAAAATAACAAAGTGCAATAAATTGCAATAAATGACATATACATTAAAATAGTCGTAGCGGAAATCAGGGACAGGCATAACTATTTTGGGTGTATGTAAAATATTTTCAAGCTGTGATGGTTGAATCAGAGGGATGACTATATGTCGTTACATAATGGCACAATGGTCAGATGCAAAACACAAAAGGAATCTTATGTTATAGATGGTTCTACCTTGACTTACCTATCGAATTTATATATTTTTCAAACATCTTTAATCCACTTTCTTAACCTCTGAGACAGCTATTTGGTTTGGAAATTATTCATTGTGGCAACATCATCCTGATATATATGCCCTTTATATGGTTAGTGATCATAAATCGCTGCCATTTATTATACCAAGTGATGAGAGAAACCAAGCTGGGATGAGATAAGCCTAACATGTGAGCTTTTACTTAAACCAAATGTGCAAAATCTCACTTAGGCCTTCTAAAATCAGTGGAATTTGTACTCAAGTAAAATGTGTAAACAGGAGTCTTAATCTGGGTGGTTATATTATACACTTTTAAAGCAGTACAATGTTGATTTAAATGTAGAATATGCAGAAAATCCTTGGCGAATCCATTTGCTTGGCAGATAAGTTGCATAGTATCAGCTGAGATGGACAAACTGTGGCTAGTGTACAGCTACAGGATAATCAACGAAAAATAATGGAAAATAGTGTTAAGGTTTTACTAGAGCAAGGGGATATTTTCTCAGAGGTGCTACAAGATACCTTTGCATACTAATCCAGACTAACATGACTATATCTTTGTATTAGATGTAGACATAGTTTCCCCCCCCCCCAATTTTTCTTTAGTTGTTCCCCAGACAAAGTCTGGGAAATGTGAAGACTAAAAGAAGAATCAGGTGATAGGTATTGTGTGGAAGCATGGTGTCTAGTGTTGTCAGTCTATTAGCATAAAATGTATATTGCTTAATGAAACTTCATTTTAAAACCTTGTGCCAATATCAAATCCAGTACTCTGGAGTATATTTTGCCCTAGTTGTCTCACAAACGAACTTTATTGGGCTATGTGTTGCTCAATCTATTGTGTTGGCTTGCATTATTATTATTATTATTATTTAGTGGTTGTGCTATCAGGCCAATGTTTTCAGCTAGCATAACAACCCCAAGGCCCACTATCAATGAAAAGTGAACAGGGCTTCAGAGGAGGAGGAGGAAGAAGAAGAAGAAGAAGAAGAAGAAGAAGAAGAAGAAGAAATAATGTTATTTCTTTCCTGCCTCTCCTCAATATGTACAACATGTTAAAATACAAAACACAATTAAAAAAGAAAACACAGTTAGCACTTTCAGCTGTCGTATCTCTTCTGGGAGGTCATTCCACAGTCTGAGGGCAGCAGATGAAAAGGTCTCTGGGAAACTGTTGCCTATTTAGTCCTGGCTGGTTGGAGCTAACAAGAAGGGTCTATTAGCATCTTGTGAAGGAGCCTTAAGGAGTTATGATGGGTCTAAATGGCCACAAGTGGAACCTGAAACAGTCCACCATGGAGTACTTCTATTCAGGATTCTAGCCAGCCAGTATGTTATCTTCCCAGATCTTCTATTCCTTTCCTACCAACACTCAACTCAGCATTCCATGGCCAATGAGCATAACCTTACACCCTGTGGGTGCTGCCATTTTGGCTACATAAGGATTGCCATTCACGCTTGTATTCCATGTGTAGATGAAATGATAGAACTAACCCAATAGTGTCAAGACACCTTTTTAAAATATGGGAGTTGAGAAAAATGACACCGGAATAGTGCTTCTTTAGATTTTATCTGAACATTTTTTTTAAAGCTAGTTGTCCAGGTGTTTGAAGAATTGCAGCTGGTCTAGTGTTTTCCATTGATTTTAAAGGGCCTTGGCAAGTCAAGTGGAACCCAAGGATTGGCAAAAGACGAATCTATCTTCTCAGCAGCATTCTTGCTACTCTGGATTTCTTGTGTTCCTGCTCCTGTTATTCAAAAATGTGGAGACTAATTCTGTGTGCATGTTTTACAGTGCTTGATAACAAAGAATGTGTGTGTTTAAGGCTCCGGAAGTAGACAGTCCCACGGAGTTTAAATCTAGAGTTTAACAACTTCCTTTCAGAATGTATCTTTCTAATGAGTGTTAAAGAGATGGTAGATCTTAAAATAAAATTATCTGGATATAAAATTAGTATGCTTATGCAAATATCCAAGCCATGATAATTTGCAATGGCATTAGGCTTTGGCAGTGTTTACACTTGTTAATGACTTCCTTTATGAGTGATAATTGATCTGACTCATTATCATATGAAATCCTTGATCATATGCCATTAGTTTGGAATGTAATGAATGGTCTGTTTGATTTTTGGCATAATGAACTAATTAGACTAATTAAAATCAATATGTGTGCCAATATTAGACTACGCTTCCCAACGCTGCTGCTGTCTGTGCAAGTTAAAAATCAGCAACTCAGTAAGAAGGAGTCTAATGTTGATTTATGAGCACTTGATGAACGTGAGGTAGAATAAATTGTTTGTAGTGGAAGAGACCTTATTAGAGACGAACAAGATAGTAAGTGCATTGTAAGATCAGCAATAAGGTCATACTTACATGTGTAGCTCTGTGGTGCCTTGAACCTTACCTAATAGATCAGGCTGCTTGAAAAGAATGGTTTAGTGTTTGCCTAATGTAAAACCTTTTCCAAAGTTTCTTTGCAAATATTCTAGAAATGTTTGCCATTTTATGTTGCTATGTGTATCTTTTACATCTTCTACCAATATTTTCAGCACATGCTAGAACTGTATAGCAGATGCATTTATGCAGGAAGCTTGAAGATTGGTCATCTTGGCACAGTGACAGTAATTCTTCATCATAGTTGATAGGTTTGGGGACATGGATCAAGTTTCTTCACATCCCTCAGGATTTCATCCAGCAACGGACAGTCATGAGCAGTGGATAGCTATGAGTATGATTATGCCCCAGGTGAGAGAGTGGAGTTTAGGGGTTCCATGCTGGATTAAAGATGGGTCTAGAGTCTGAGACAGATTAAGATGGTTGCTTCCCCTTTTCAATAGATTAGTCCAGTAACTTTCAACTCTTTCAGATTTAGGGCCAAATTCAATTGTTAATCCCAACTAGAGTGACTCATTGAATCATCTGGCACTTGGTAAACCAGCAATTACATAAATTTCAACAATTCAAAAAACAATTCAGTAATTCAATGGATTTACTCTTGTTGTTGGGACTAATAATTTAATTACAGCTCAGGGCACATAGTTAATTAAGAATATGGGAGACTTTTCCATTCCTCCCCCCCCCCCCCAAAAAAAAGGCCAGATGCAAACTAGCCTGAACTAGACAGAAGACCAGGACATTCTAGCAGAGATCTGGTTAGCCAGCCATGACTGCAGCAGGTGCACACAAACACAATAGCAGCCGGGCAAAACTGTCTTCATCCAAAGAGGAAGCTGCTGTCTTTGGAGGAGCCTATCTATGCAGTATCTGGTGTCCAGGTGCATTCTCAAAGCTAAGGGTCCTCTAGGAAGTATTTGTTGGAACATTGCCTGGTCTGTTGTTGCTGCTATCATTGCTGTTGTTATTGCTGTTGTGCACCTTAAAGTTGTTTCTGACTTATGGTGACCCTATCATGGGATTTTCTTGGCAAGTTTGTTCATAGGGGGTTTGCTATTGCCATCCTCTGAGGCTGAGAGAGTGTGACTTGCTGAAGGTCACCCAGTGGGTTTAACATGGCCAAGCTGGGATTTGAACTCTGGTCCCCAGATTCATAGTCCAGCATTTAAAGCACTACACCACTTTGCCTAGTCTGCATAGGTACTTTTTCAGGGTGGCCTCCCCCTTTTCATAATACAAATTTTCCTTATAAGGGGGTATGAATATTGATTGAACAAAGCAAAATCATATCTGAGCATAACTTAATAAAAATTCATGCCACTGAAGACAGATTCATAGAACCAAAAGTGTCATCTTGTTCGACAAAGTGGAAGAAAGAAGTTGGTATCATAAGCTTTCATAGACTTAAGTCTACTAGATCAGATGCATCTGATGAAACAAACATACATCTACAAAAGCTTATGTTTTCATAACTATTCCTACCAACTTCTTTCTTTCAGTTAGTCTCAAAGGGTGCTACAGGGTGCTTTGCTTCTGACAAGTAGGAATACACAGCTCAATTATTCTGAAAGATAGCCATCCAACCTCTGTTTAAAGATCTCCGAAGAAGCAGAGTCCACCACTCTCTGACAATCTATTCCACTGCAGAACAGCTCTTACCATCAGACACTTCTTAATGTTTACTTAAATCTCATTCTTTGTTTCAGGAGATGAATATGCTTATGTCAGAAAATGATCATAAACAGACAATGTCCTCTCCAGACAACGTGGAGCCATATTTTCTGTTTTGCCCCTTCTGCTATTGTATAACTCTGGGAAAAGGTGCAGGGTATGCCAGTTATGCTGGTATAATACACTGTACTGTTATACTAATGTAATGCACCAACAGCATTCTACCATCAACACTAGCATCACCATGCCCTGCAAAACAAAACAAAACAAAACCTCATTCAACAGCACTGATAGCCCTTATGGATGTTTTAAAATACTGGCCTAATGGCTGTAATAAATGATTTGATTTTGATTTGTTTTAAAATATTCTAGTCATTTGTTCAGTACCAATTCACTGTATACAGTACACTGATATGTACAGCGTACTTGTACATAATCCTCTCCCCAAAGTTTAGCAGTGCACATGATGATACACAAATCTTTAGAATCACCATGACTGCAATATTAGGGAGATCTCAGAAGAAGCACATTTTTGTATTGCTAATGGATTTCAGATTTTATCTCCTGGACTTTAGAATGCTTTAGCCACATGGCTAAAAGGAGGAGGGGCCTGTTTGCATAGATATCCCTCCACCACCACCACCACCAGCTTGAGAAGAGGCAAGCCTGTGACAAATATCCTCCTTTTATAATTTTTTTCTCCTGTATGCTTCTTAATGCCTTTGCCTGATGAGGAACCCAGTGGAGCTTCGAAAGCTTGCATAATTTATTTTGTGCATTTTGGTTGACCAATTAAAGGTATCACCGGTTTGTGGATTTTGGATGCTATTGTACTTTGCTATATGGCCAACATGGCTACCCCTGAATATGTTAACAGTAAAACTTGCCAGAAAAAGGAAAGCCTCTCAAGGACTCAGAATCTCTGGAAGACTCTCCCATCATTGTTCCTGTTCAAAAAAAGGGAAGCTCAAGTGTCCTTCTAAATGAAATCACTGCACCTAATTCCTATGTACCATGGTGGGAAATTTTAAACTGTAATGCAAGCATCCTACTGGCTTAGCTTTAAGCAATGCCCATATTCCAACCATTTACCATGTAGAAAGAGAAAACATACTAAAAACATTCATTTGTGCTCTTGGTGTATTATTTTTGTCCCAGCCAATGTAACACAAACAAACAAACATCCCCTCCCAATTTTTCACCAAAACATGGTATGTGAAGCAGAAAGACCCCCCCCCCGATGCGTCGGGAGGGGCTCGCAGTTGCGCTGGCCATTTTGGAAGGCCGACACCGTGATTGGTGGAGATGGCTGGGAGTCCCGCCCTGCCTGCACCTCTCAACCAATCAGGGGGATCTCATGAGATCCCCCAGCAGCCTGCATAATCTTGTGAGACTTGAAAGTCTCACCAGGTTTCAGGCGGGATTTGGGGATTATATAATCCCTGCTGCCATGTGGAGGCAGCCATTCTGAGCTTCGGCAGCCGAGAGACCCAATCCACCCACCCTTGGCTTGAATGTTGTTTATTATCCTCAGGCTTTGGCTGGTTGCCTTCGGGGGCCAGGAGGGAATTTTCCCATAGTTATTGTAACTTGAGTTTTTCACCCTCCCTGAGGATACTGTAGTTCCGGTTTAGAATATGGGATGATTGGTATGGTCATTTGTCTGTTAATAATTCATGCATATCTGTTGGTTGTATGTTCCTTGATAATTGATTTTGTCACAATTTGGAACAGGGTCTTTTAGTTACTTATTGTGCGATTGTCTTGTTTCCACTTGGGCAGGGCAGGGACCCCCTCAGGGGATAATTGGATATCTGAATTTACAATATTTGGCCAGTTAAGAGGGATGAAGGGTTTAGATCATCAGCTTAAAATGTTATTACATCATCAATCTTAGTGATGATGTCAAAACTTGGATGGGGGGGGGATGATTTATTTATATGTTTAGCAATTTGTGTGAGAACCTTCTTGACATATGCTTTGTGGTAGGTGTGACTTATCCCTGATGGCTTGAATTGATTAAGATGAAGATTACATCAGGTGTTATGGCATGTGCACATACACATGTGTCAAGAAAGAAATTATAATCAAGTTAAGAATTTTTGATGTAAAGTAGACCCTGTACAGATGAATAAAGTTGTGGCCATTTTGTAATCCATAAAACGGCGTTTGGACTTTTTTGTAAGTTGCCCATCTAGAGGAAATTTACATTTCTTCATTGGCAAGACATTGGAATTCACTGATTGAATAGACAAAAAGAGTGTACAGTATTTGATTTTATCTTATTTTATTTCACTTTTATTGCACCTTGTAGTTTTTGGCTCTGAGTATATGGGGGGGGGCATATTTTATTTTGCATGCAGAAACAGTCCTTTGGACATGGGCTGCTTTACTATTGCCTGGAATAGAGAATACACTGGAATTCTCATATGGTTCAAGTTCTTTTTAATCTTAGGACAAGAGGTTTAATTCATCTTTATCTTTTAGTTGCATCTTCTCTTTTTAGGTATTACATATTAAACATAATTGATACTTTACATCAGTGGTTCCCAAACTTATTTGGCCTACCGCCCCCTTTCCAGAAAAAAAATTACTCAGCACCCCCTGGAAATTAATTTTTTAAAAATTTTAATAGCAATTAAACAGAAAGATATATGTATTAATATTTTTACCTTTTTCGTAAAATATAGTAAAGAAAGGTGTAAATTAGAAACATTGAAGTTTGAAATTATGAAACTATTTATTGAATTCAGAATAGAAAGGTAATACAAAAAAAGTTAAAACATTTGAAATCATCTTAATGAGAAGGATGAACCTGGTATGCTGCTACCAATTTAGTAATCCTCAGCATTATTTTCATCAGCAGTAATCTTAAATTGCCGCAATTGACTATTTGCAATCGGTTTCTTTTTTTGGTTAATAAATTGTTTACCGCACTGAATCCACGTTCCACTAAATATGATGAAGGAAATGCAATTAAGACCTTTTGAATTACAGCCCATATTTCAGGATAAGCCATAGGGATCTCCTTTTGCAGCCAGAATTGTTGGTAGCCGCTTTTGAATTTAAATTTCAATTCATCATTTGTAGTTACTTTCATCAGTTCTTCTTGTAACTGTGGAGATTCTTCTCTGTTTGCACTTGAAAAAGGATCCAAAATCCAATCAGGTATGTTCATTTTCAAAATATCATCAAATCGTTGATTAAAATCTGAATGGAGAACATCCAAGTGCTCACAATAAGAAAGTATGTCTTCATCTTTTTTTTCTGCTCCTGATAAATTTGGGAACTGGCTGAATTCCCCTCATCCAAAATTTTGTTTGTACAGAAGAAGTTTTGTCACAAATGCAGAAATAACAGATTTTGTTTTTATTAAATTCAGTTCATCACCTTGAAGCTGAAGATTGCTTTCATTAAATTTTTGAAACAAGTCGGTCAAGTAAGCGATGTCACTTTTGGATTGAATTAAATTGGATCGTAAAGCATCATTTTTATCTTTCAAGAACTCCAGCACCAAGTTAAACAGCTTATAAACAGGCACCCTTTGACAACCAACAAACTTCTGTATGAAGCAGCAAATGATTAAATTCTTCATCATTTTCAATACAAAGCTGTTTAAATAATCTGTCATTCAATGATTTGCTTCTGATTGTGTTGATAGCTTTAATTACATATTGTAATGAATTATGTAGCGTGCACTTAAATTTTTGGCAACTAGATGTTGACGATGGATGACACAGTGTACTGTGAATGTATTTGGCACGTCCTTTTTTAAATATGCAAGAAAACCCCTGTAGCGCCCTACCATCACTGGAGCACCATTTGTGGCTACTGATATTACTCAGAGGTATTTCTTTTTCTTTAAAAAAATCATGCAATGCATGAAATATTGATTCTCCTTTAGTATCAGTTTGCAAATATTTAGCAAACAATAATTCTTGGCAAAAGAGAGATGACACAGGTGCCTCCTGCGCCAAATCCCTTGCTTAACCCGACAACGGCCTGCTGTGATGCATTTAACAACTTCTTTGTGGATAAAATCTCTCAGATAAGAGCCGACTTAGACACCACTATTGGAACAGAGTCTTTAGGCGAGGTGTCCAGCAACTCCGCCGATGTAGTTATACTGGATTGGCTCCAATCTGTGAGTACCGAGGACGTGGACAAGCTGCTTGGTAAGGTGAAGAAGACAACTTGCCCTCTCGACCCTTGCCCATCATGGCTGGCCGTCCGGGGGGGGATGCATTGAGGAGTTTCCTTATGGATATCATCAATGCATCCTTTAGGGAAGGACATATGCCATCTTGTCTCAAGGAAGCAGCTGTTAGGCCGCTCCTGAAAAAACCTTCCCTAGACCCCCTGGAAATGAAAAATTACAGGCCTGTGTCATTGCTGCCATTTTTGAGCAAGGTGATCGAGAGGGCGGTTGCTCTTCAGCTCCAAGCAGTCTTGAATGAAGCCGATTATCTAGACCCATTTCAAACCGGCTTCAGGACAGGCTTTGGGGTTGAGACTGCCATGGTTGCCTTGACCGAAGATCTGCGTCTAAGCATCGACAGGAGTAGTGTGACCCTGTTGGTGCTTCTAGACCTCTCAGCGGCTTTTGACACAATAGATCACGGCATCCTCTTGGACCGCCTGAGGGAGTTAGGTATTGGGGGCACTGCCTTGCAGTGGTTCCGGTCCTTCCTCTCGGGTAGGTCCCAGAGGGTGCTGCTCGGGGACAGTAGCTCCAGTAAGAGGGAACTCTCTTGTGGGGTCCCTCAGGGAGCTATTTTATCCCCGATATTATTCAACATCTATATGAAGCCGCTGGGTGAGATAATATGGAGTTATGGTGCTGGGTGTTATCAGTACACTGATGACACCCAAATCTATTTCTCCATGTCTCGTTCGTCGGCCTTGAATTCCAATGGCATCTCCTCTCTCAATGAATGTCTTCAAGCGGTAATGGGCTGGATGAGGAAAAACAGATTGAAGTTAAATCCAGACAAGATGGAGGTGCTCACGGTAGCGGCCCCGAAACCAAGAATTGGGTTGCAACCTCCAGTCCTGGATGGGGTCACACTCTCCTCCAGTGACTGTGTTCGCAGTCTGGGGGTGCTCCTTGACTCGTCGCTCCTGATGACAAATCAGGTTAATGCGACGGTCAGGAGCGCCTGTTATTAGCTTCGGCTGATATGCCAGCTGCGCCCTTTTCTGGAAGTAAGGGATCTCGAGACTGTTGTGCACGTGCTGGTAACCTCATGACTCGACTTTTGTAATGCGCTCTACATGGGGCTACCCTTGTGCTTGGTTCGGAAATTACAGCTGGTACAAAATATGGCAGCCAGGCTTGTCTCAGGAACATCTCGGAGGGACCACATTACTCCGGTTTTGAGGTCCCTCCACTGGCTGCCTATCAGCTTCTGGGCCCGGTACAAGGTGTTGGTTATTACCTTTAAAGTCCTAAATGGCTTGGGTCCAAGCTACCTCAGGGACTGCCTTCTCCCGTACAATCCTCCCCGTGCTCTCCGGTCCTCTGAGAGGAATTTGCTGCAACCCTCAAAATCGAGGCTACCTCCCAGAGGGCTTTTTCTGTTGTGGCCCCCAAACTCTGGAACGGCCTGCCGGATGAGATCCGTCAGCTAACATCATTAGACAGCTTTAAAAGGGCTGTCAAGACGGATCTCTTTTGGCAGGCCTTTCCAGATTAAAAATTCTCCCTGGCCTCGGATACGCCCACTCCATTGATCCTTACATGGCCCCATCTAAGGATGGTAGGATCATGCCTGCTGGGTCGATATATTGGTTATGTGTAGTCTATTGAATTGAACTTGTTGTTTTGTTTTAATAGTTTTAATCCTCATTGATTTAATATTGTTTTAAGGGGGGGTGGGGTTTTTGGGATCGGATTTGTATATGTTTTGCAGTTGTAAGCCGCCCTGATTGGGTTACCAAAGGGCGGGATATAAATAAATATTATTATTATTATTATTATTATTATTAGTTCTTCCTTTGTGAACTGCACATATGCTAAAAGTAAATTTTCATTTCCTAACAAAGTTGACTCATCAAGTTGAATAGAAAACTGAGATTTTTTAAATAGCCACACAATGAATCTTTAACATCTTGAGCCATTTCATCAATTCTTCTTTGCACTGTATTATTGCTCAATGAAACTTTCTTGATAATATCAGATGCTGGCTTGTGTAGCACAGTACGTATTACTTCACTCATAGTCAGTATAATTAGTTCTTCACCAATAGTATGAGGTTTTCCCGATTTGGCAATCATTAACGAAATATTGTAAGAAGCAAGCAAGCCATTGCCATCTTGTGTGGTTGCGGTTGACAAGAGTTTTGCCAATGTCAGTTGTTTGATAAATTTTTCTTTTAGTATTTGAAAATAAGATAAATCCTTATCTTTTTTATCACCATGAATTTTAGTCAAATGTTCTTGTAGTCTGGAAGGCTTCATAGCTTCGTTTGATAAAACTTTCTGGCAAATCAGGCACATTGGTAATGTATTGTTTACAGGCGACTCAATAAAGCCATATTTCAAATATTCGATATTATATTGTCTACATTTTTTCTTTGGTTGAGCCATTATTATCTGTAGAAAAAATAAAATTTTTATGGAGGTATTTTTAATTATTTTTTTGTAATTTTTTGAAATATTTTTGTAAAAAACAAACTAAAATAAACACTAATGAAATAAATAAACATGATATTATTAATTGTAAAGTGCATATAATTATTACAAAATAAATAAATAATACTCCCCAATTATAGTCGCACTATTTGTTAGTTAACTTTAACTTGTCACAATATCACAACAATCTAACTTAGAGTTATATTATGCTGTAATTTTCCCATAATAATTACTGGAAATCTCCCGATGCATAGCGTGCTCCAAAGTCTCCTGGTAGTACTGCCAGTAGCCAGTACTGCCGCTGCCATTCCAGGCTTTGGCCTTGCGATCGACCAATCACACGAGTGGCAGTTGCCCGCAGCAATGCTCGTAGTGCTCACGTGTTTTGGAATGGCAAATCAGTGGACATGAACAGTAGCAGTGCGCAATTGCACATACCTCAATGCAAGTGAGGGAGTATGCGGGAACCGAGCCAACGTCCAGTATGTTGTTCAAAGAAAAATTAAGCGTTATGAGCGGAATACATAAATCAATTTTTCTAAATCTTCTTTCTTTTATGCTTTCACCGTCCCCTTACAGTTATTCATCACCCCCACATCACCGCCCCCCTGGATCACTGCAGCGCCCACCAGGGGGCGGTAGTGCCCACTTTGGGAATTACTGCTTACATTGACAGATACTTTAAAGTTTACATTGATAGATACTTTACATTGACATTTCAGTTGCTCACACACATTTTCTGAGGAGTTGTTGCAACACCTTTGTATGTTACTATTTATCTTTGTATATTGCCTGGGTATAATTCTAGAGTTTTCAGATATTGTTTTAAAAATTTAGGTTTGGTATTTTCAATTTCATAATTTCCATTTTCTCAGACATTATGTTGCAGGATCTCCTTTTTGCTGTCATTCTTTAGCAATGGATGGTTGGCACTGTGTTCAAGTAAAACATGTGCTTTGAACATTTGCACAATTAAGCACTCAATCAAGCTAATTAATAAGTGTCACACGGTTAAAAAAACCACACACTAATTAATGGGGATTGCATGACTAATCTACTCTGACTACTGCTGCAGTGAGAATTGTACTGTGTTTGAATCAGTTTCTGTACAGTAGCTTTCATATTCATATGGAGTAATCTGTCTTCACGCTACAAAGTGCATGCTTTGATCAACAGCTTCTTTTTGGTGAGAGTCATGAAGACCGACTTAGATGTAGTGAACACACATTGAAAAATCAGACTGTACTTCAGGGAGTTTATGTAGATTGACTGCTGTCCCAGAGAAACTACCTTGCTTTGTGCCTGAAGCAGTATGCCCTGGCAACATAAATGAGATTCTTTTTGTCTGAGATATATTCACTATGCATATAATCAGTCCTGTAATCCAAGACACATAACCAGTGTCCTTGATTCATATAAATGTGTTGAATGCCCCACGGATTAATATAGGCTTGAAACATCCTGCCGTTGTTTGTGACGTGGCACCAGTCCAAATATCTTAGTATGTGTGGGGAGGGGGGGGGAGGCGGAATGCATCTATTTTTTAAAAAATCAATTTATTTGTCCTTCAAAATCGAGAGAATGAAGCTGTGGTCAAAACAAGATTTTTTGGGTGTGTGTGTCTAATTTTGTTTTGCTTCAGTATGTTCCTTCTCATAGTGATTTTGGTTGCTTTTCATAACCTATTAAATGTAGGGCAGGACACAATCTGCTGGATTGGAACTTACTTTCCCCTCCAAAGTACATGTTGAAAGAACAGCTCACATTCTATAAAATAATTGGGGTTCTAATTAGGCAATTTTTTTTATTATGCCCAAAATTTAAATGATAATTATTTATAGACAGCACAAAAGAGACCCATATATATAGCTTTCTGCTGACTTGGGTGATATGCCATTGATATCTCTGGCCAGTCCATAAAACTGATTATCCTAATTAGACTTGGATTCTGATGAAGAAATGGAAGGGGAGAGTTAGAAGTAAGACCATCAGTAATGATCTATAAAAATCCTTTTTTTAATGACAAATAAAAGTTACCACTACTATGCTGATTTTTTAAAAAAAAAACATAATCTAGAACATGAGAGCCTTATCATTTGTTACATAAAATGGGGGAAAGGGAATACATGAACAAATACACATCCATGAAAATCAAGGCTTTCTATTTTCTAAATTCAAAAGGGTGCTTGATATTGGCTGTTTTCTGATTCCTTGGCCTGAAAGATCTTAGATCCTTGTTTCACCTGCTGCTAATATCACTCCTCATTGACTCTACAGAAGTCCTCCTGTTTACTAAGGGGGGTTGCAGACTGCCAGAAATAGTGCAAATTGAGTCCACTTTTAGGATTAGGGTTAGGGAATCATGGGGATAGTAGTTTATTGTGGCACCAGAGCTCTCTGACAGAGAAGGCTCAATGTCCCAGAAAAAACAACAACAATTCCCATGATTCCCTAGTGCTAACCCTAACCCTAAAAGTGGACTCAATTTGCACTATTCCTGGCAGTCTGCAACCCCCCTAAGTTTGGCCACCATTAAACTATCTTGTTCCTGGGCCATTTCATCACTTAGTTAAAATGAGCTGGATTTTGTTCTCCCAGTACTACAGTCTGTCTTCAACTGTGTTGCCAGAAGTGTCTTTTTACTAGCAAGTGCTTCCCATATCTAGTTCTTGAGATATCTTTCAGTTGTTAGCCCTGTCATCTCAGGTACTTCTTGGAGAGTGTATGGTGGTCACAGTGTCATTTGGATGATTATTTTCACTTGCCTACCAGATGGCTTGGAAATGTTACTTTCTCACATTAGCATACTCTGTATTAACAAGTTTTGGCAATTAAATTTCCTGGAAGTGGAGAGAATGGGCAACTTGCCATAAGAATATTACAGCTCCATTCTTATTGATAGATCTGGTCATGGCCCCTTGAATACTGTAGGATGTCACAGGTGCAGATTTGCTGTTCCTCAAAGCACTGTATTCTGTGTGTGGTACACTGATTTAACACTTCGAGTACAATTGTTATGGTCCTTGACATGGTTTTGCTTGACAACAGATTGCTTTGAGGAGAATTGTTTCTTGAAATTAAGTACTTTTCTTTGATGAAGGAAATGAGCAGATTGCTTTGAATGAGCAAACAGCAAATTTCACATTTGTTTTAATTCCTTTCCAAGTGGTAACAGTATTTACCTTTATCTCCGAAGAGATTTCATTTGATTTACATAAATGATCACTGATCTGTTTTTGAACTTTCCCTGTTAGAAGTCTGAAATCTGATTATTAAGTGATGAATTATGAATCCATGTAATTATGAATCCATGTGTTCCATTCAGAGACTGATGACATTTTTTCTTTTGTGCAGATGTATCTTGCTAATTTATATGGAATGTAATCAACAAAATGATAGATACCATATAGGATCACCACACAGTTTCTATACTTATAAAATTAATATTTTTTCACACTTACATATTTTCCTTTTCATTGGATTACAATATATTAAATACACAAGGCAAAAACTTTCTTTTGAAGCCAATAGATAGTTAACATAAAAGGTAATCAGGAAGTTATTAAAATAATTCCTTTAATCATTTTGACTTATTAATTCATTCAGCTTATATCCAGCTTTTCTACCCCAAGACTGTGCTCAAAGCAGTTAACAAAATACAGATATACACAATTTAAGACAGTTTAAGAACCAAACATTATTTAACAACAAAAGAGATAGCCAGCAGCAAAGCAAATAGACTTCATATAATAACAGACCACATTGCATGCTGAAGTATTGTCTGAATATAAACGTATTTGTGTGCTACCTGAAGACAACAAAAAAGGTATCAACATAGCATCCTTTGGCAAGCAGCTCCAGAGTTTGGGAACAGCAAGATTCTACTGTACATCCTCAGTGAAATCTGTGATATGAATTCAGTTTTGAAACAGCTTAATGCAAAATTCCTTTTTGCACATTATATTTTCATGATGAGGGATTTTTCTACTGGTGGAATGGGAATCTCATGCTCTCCATTAGGATTGAGGGTGCATCTACACTGTAAAAATAATGCAGTTTGACACCACTTTAAGTGGTGAAGCTCCAGCCTGTGGAATCCTGGGATTTGTAGTTTTACAAGGTCATAGCTTTCTCTGCCAAAAAGTGCAGGTGCTTCACAAAACTACAAATCTCAGGATTTTGTAGGATGGGTCCATGGTAGTTAAAGTGCTGTCAACTGCTTCATTTCTACAGTGTTGATGCACTCCTAGTGTACTGAACTGTAGTGGACTGCTTGAGCTGTGGAACCCTCCATAGGAATGGGATCGAATATAGTTGTGTAACACTGCCTCTGATGGTGTCAGGCAGTATGAGACCTCCAGATTGGCAAGGTCTGGAATAAAAATCCAGACGTGGGACAATACTAACATGATGTATGAGTAAATGCTCAACTTGACTTCCTATCCTTGCTTGGTCAGCAAAACAGTTAGGGTATTTGCCTGTGCATCCATAGAGCAGAGAACAAAAGGGTACACAGATCTGCATAATTTTTTCATATGCTAATTTAAATGTATAAATTCAAATTTATAAATAATTATTATAATTTAAAGAGACATATAATACATGTCACCATAGAGGGAAAGACTAGGACCAAGTAAGTGATGTAGCTACTTGGTCAATCTGTTGCCCAGGTGCTAACTTTTGATGGGACACTTGAAGGACCCTCATTCCTACGGTTCCTTATCTGTAAATTGGACTTGGATTGGGCAGACCTTCAAAGTGAGAACACATTCAGATAGAAGAGTGTCCTCTGTAAAACTGGATAAAACCCACCCTAACAGCAATATCTTCTGCCTGCTTTATTTAGACACCAAATTATTCAACTCTTTCCATCAATACCTCTGATCCACACACAGGGATTCTAAGCTGGGAAATGTTTTCAGGTGTGGCCATTCATTGCCCAAGTTTGGTGCTAACAATGACAGACATAACTGATAAATTATTGTTTTCAATTTTTAGATGTATTATTGTTTTCAATTTTTAGATGTACCTTTTGAACTATGTGACAATTCTTATCAGTTTCTAACAGAGCAATATACGACACATGGTTTCTCTGAAGTAAACCTCAAGGGCTTACTTCCACTAAGGCACATATATGACTCCTATCTAAAGGTGCCACAGTTATCTTGTTTTGTTTTGTTTTGCAATCACATTCTAATATGGCTATGGTTGCTCTTACTAGGTGGATTTGCTTCATCACATATTATCAAACTTTATAGGGAGTTTACATATGTGTATATTTTTATTTAAAACATTTGCATGTCATGTTTTATCAATGATTTCAAGATGCTTTACACATGTGTGCTGTTTGTATTTGCAGTGTTCCCTGTTATTTGTGAGAGACATATACTTGGGTGGGTTTTTTAAAATAAAGAAAATATGTTTACACTGTGTGTACTACAGGAGCTTAAGACTAATTGTATCTTCCTACAGAATATAAACAGATTATAGGGAATGCACTCGTACATATGGTATACAGATGTGAAGCACACTGTGTTCCAATGAGTTCATCTCTTGTTTCTGCAAACATGGGCCTGAGGTCTAATGAATAATGAAAAAATTAGTGTGATTACTTGTTAAAGATGTGCTGAGGCTTGGTAGTTATGCAGAACTGTGCAAGAGATCCACCAACATGGTTGGTCGGTTTGCTTTTGTAATGCAACCATTTTTTTCTTTCCAGTTTGGAAATATCTATTCTATGAGGTGAATAAAGAATCTCTCTCTCTCTCTCTCTCACACACACAGAAGCATTATTCCCCTCCTAAATACATGATGGAAATTATGAGCAACAATAGTTTTACAATTAAAGATTATATCTGAGGTTTACAGGATTCTGCTATTTGGTAACCCTAGTGATGTGCTTTAAGGGTTGTATAATAAATCCAAAAAGCTACATAGTTTCCCCCCACATCTTGGGGGGCACATAAAAATGCCAGAAAGGAGTTCCTGGTGTCACAACAAGTTGCCTGTTAATGTATGATTCTAAAATAGTGTAATTAATAATAATAATAATAATAATAATAATAATAATAATAATAATATGATTTATTTGTATACCGCCCCTCTGGCAAGCCAATCTTATTAAGATAAGGTAGCTAGCAGGATCTGGGATTAGGAAGGTTGGTACATGTTGCTTATAGTGGGCCTCATTTGTTAAACTTCTGCAAAGCTGTTGCCACAGTATATGTTTGTTTTACTTGTGATTATTAGTGTCATTCTTTTTAATTTGCATCATGCTGCTTGTGAGACCTCTGCTTGACTGATGCAATATGACAAGAGATAATAGATAACAATGATGATAAAGCTATAATCATCATAAGCCCTTTCCTTTTTCTTCTCTGCCTTTGCTTGCCTCTCTTCCATTCTTGCTTTCTCTGCTTCCCCCCCAGCTTTCCTCAGCTGGAAAGTTCTGACATCTGCTGGTTTGGGACATGGCTGAACAGCTGTCAGCAGTAGGGTAGCTGCTTTCAGCAGCAGTTGGCGGGATGGCAGGGTGCCAGCTTGTACCATCTGTGTGCCTGACATTTCATTCTAATTAACAGTGGGGTTAATTGTTCTGGCAGGCTCAAATGTAGTGTCTAACATTACCCAAGGGAAGTGCGTACAACTGCTGGAGTGGCAGGGAGCTGGGGATCATTGTGAACAAACCTATTGAGGGAGAATGGTTAACAACAACTAATGTTTTTACTAGCTGGCCACATGCAAGAATGGTGGAGGTATTTTCCCTTCATCTCGCTCTCCCCCCCCCCCCCATGAATTATGCCAAGCCTGTAATGATGTAGAAGAAATCAGGCACGGAAAGGCTGAGATGGCTGCCTTGGGGCAATTGTGAGGGAACAATCTGCATGTTATTACTGCATATTCATACCTAATTGTGTTAGGCTTTGCTAATAGAGCAGAATGACAGTATGAAAAATCGAGCAACTGTTTTATAGCCAACAAAGCTAGTGTGTTTTTCCTCCTGCACTATGAGTGCTGACTGATCATTTAGACATTTGCTCAATATGACAAGTCTACCATTTGTTAACTTGACATATTGTAATTTATAAAGATGTATTCTAATTTTACTTTTAGTTTATTCTCAATTTTATACAATATTCATGATAGCAATTTGAATGGGGATATTCATGGCCATTGTTAGTAGCTATGATTCAAATGAAAGTATTTCGGCATGAAGCATTGCTATTGTTTTATGATGTATTAATTTTAATGTTTAAATAGCTCTCTCATATGTTAATCCAACATAAACCAGAAGTTGATGAGAAATCCTTATTAAACTGCAAGCTCTGTGCAGTGCTTTGGTTAATGCGCCTGCATTTTCATAATAAAAACCTTCTTATAAAGAGGTGGGTATATTGATTGAGCAAAAGAAAGTCACATTTTGAGCTGTGCTGAATTTGTGCCAAAATAACAGTTCATGCCACTGAAGATCTCTTTCTTTGTATTAGAAAATGCTTGAAAAGTCTGTGTTGAGCTAAGGGAGAAATGAAGATGTTATGTGCCAGAGCCAACTGGCCTGGTTTCCCTCCCCCCTTTTTAATTTGGTTTCTCAACTAGTCTCCCAATTTGAATCTTCCTTCTTATGAGCTCACTATCCCCTTTTCATATACTGAAATTCACTTGTATAGCATAATTTAAAATCATATGAAACAGTCAGGGGCCAGTTCTCACCTATGTCCACCAAGATGGAAAGGATATTGGTCAGATCTATATGCAGTACCATGGTGCCTTAGCATTTCAATGGAGTGAAGACCTATCCCTGTAAAACCTCCCCACTGTCTACATGGGGATGGTCTCTAAGCTCCACAAAATTGTTAACATGACCCAGCCCATCAATGTGAGATTGAATTTGGAGGGCTACCAGAAAGAGAGTGGCCCTTTCATCACTGGCACCCCAATTGTGAAATTCTTTTACAAGGTATTAATGTAATGTATTGTAGAAGGAGCCGTCTTTTAAACTGACTTGTAACTTCGAGCAGCTTCTGATGCCAGCAGTCATGGTATCCTTCTCCAAAAGCTATCTAGGCTAGACATTGGTGGTACTGAGTTGTAGTACTGCTTTTTTTCACCTCAGTGGTTAGTTGTATAAACTGATGTGAGAGAATATGCCCAAGGCAGTTATGTTATGATGCTCATCATTGTATCCTAGCAATTATAGGATACGGCAAGGATCTGTTTTATTCTTCATGCTGTTCATAAGCTTCTAAGAGAAGGTAACTAGAGATGTAGAACCTTATCACATAAAGCTTCCAAAGCAGAATTAGAGCAGAATAATAGCCTCTATGGCTGTACCTTATCAATAACATGTCTGTCCTGTAGCTGCTATATCTTCCATCTTCTCCTGGAGTGCTCCTTTTCATTGACAGGCAAAACCTGCCAATGCCTCTCAATCATGTTGCTTTCAATTTCAATTTAATTTATTCGGTCCTTGACCAGTACAAAAATGTTAAAATACATAAAAATATATAAAATATCTAAAATATCTAAAATATAATATGTATATATATATATATATATATATATATATATATATATAAAAGTATAGACCAACAGAGCAATGGACAAACTAAGAATAAACTATAAATACAATGACCAACCAAATCTTCCTACACAATTGTGAGATGTTCATTTATCAATTTATCAATTTATCAATCGAGGTCGCAATTTACAAACAATGTAGCAAAATTTGGCCACCATATGAGATACTGTAAGGTCATTGTTGTCTAAAAGAAGACGTAAATAAAAAGTGTCAGATTTGCCTGGGAATTTACTCAATAGTAGGCGGATCAATTGATGTCGAGCGTCCCTATAAAATTGACAGTAAAGGAGAACATGCTCATTGGTTTCAACATTGCCCGAACCACACGGACAGAAACGAAAATCAAAGGGTATTTTTTTAAATCTGCCTTCGAGCATGGCCGTGGGCATCACATTAAAGCGAGCCAGCATTAGGGCCCTCCTAAACTTCGGAAGAGTAACATGGAATAGATAAGGAGCCGGGGAAGGGACCAAAGCTAAAGGACTAAACAATACATATTTTGACAGGGAAACAGAGTCCATGCATCTTTCTGCTTCTATAATTTTTTGTTTGATCATAGATTTGGCTCTGTCAGTATCAAGTTTTAGAATTTCATCGTTATTGAGGCCTAGTTCATACAGTTTCTTGAGAATAGAACTACCCCAGGAAGATTTGAATGGATCTGAAAATATTAATTTTGTCAGGCCTCCAGGGATCTTATGCAGTTTCTGCCAATAGGTAAGTATGCTAATCCACAGACTAGATTCTATTTTGATGGTCCCAGCCTCCCTTCTGAGGAGAGCATTCGGAACACAGTGAGCAACCTGAAAAATTCTTCTAAGAAACTTTGTTTGCACCCGTTCCATTACATTGATGTTACTGTGTGGTCCCAGTTGGGCTCCATATAGAAGTTGAGGGCGAACCTTGGCATTAAACAATTTGATTGCGGCCGGAATGAACTGAGCACCTTTACTGAAAAAAAATCTTAATATAGCCATTACGGTTCTTTGGGCATTGCTGATAACATATTCTAAATGGGCAGATCTCCTACCTGTGTTCTGGAACACAATTCCCAGATATTTAAAAGTCTTGACCTGGTCTATATGTTGTCTATCAAGAGTCCATTGAATCAATTTGGGGCGATGAGCAAAAGTAAGAATCTTGGTCTTCGAAGAGTTAATTATTAATTTCTCCTCTTTGGAGAACAATGCAAGAGAGTTTAAGGCTCTTTTGAGTCCAATAGGAGATAATGAAAGAATAACAACATCATCCGCATAAAGCAAAGAGTTAATATGCTTATTGGCCAGCTTTGGAGGATGAAAAGAAAGGTTGTTCAAAGCAGAAACAAGGGAATTAATATAAAAATTAAACAAGGTAGGGGCCAGAACACATCCCTGTCTTACCCCCGTCTTAACAGAGATAGTCTTGGTGACATGTCCTTGAGGGCTGAATCTAACCTTGATATTGGAATTCTCATGGATCTTAATAAGAAGCAGGAGAAGCCGCTTATCTATGTTGGTGCACAGTAATTTCTCCCATAGATCTATTAACTGAGTCAAAAGCGGACTTAAAGTCAATGAATGCCGCATATAGCGGTTGACCATAATGGAGATATTTTTCAACAAGGTAGTGCAGTATCATTGCGTGGTCAATAGTGGAGCGTCCGGGCCGAAATCCTGCCTGTTCTGCCATCAAAATATCCTCAAACTCCAGCCAATCTAAGAACTTGTTTAAGAGATGTTTTGTATACAACTTGCTTACCAGACTCAAAAGACTAATTGGTCGAAAATTGGAAGGGTCAGTTCTATTGCCTTTTTTATAGATCAGGATAATGATGGCCAGACCCCAGTCTTTTGGAATGGAAGCGGATCTATCAATGGCTGTAAATAATTTGGAAGGGACGGGGACCCACCAATCAAGATTATTTTTAAGTATTTCGCCAGTTATGAAGTCAGCTCCTGGGGCACGAGCAGGTTTAAGTTGGGTGATAAGACTCTTTATCTCAGAATGCGAGACTGGAGGCCAAGAAGGAAGAACCAAAACCTGTATCATAAGATCATAAACTAATGAACTAGAAGAGCTGTCTACAGAATCATAAAGCTTGGAAAAGTGACTTTCCCATATATGGGCTGGTATCTGAGCTGTAAGAATGTTAGCATTCTTAGTGAACGAAGGGGTAACCTCTTTCCAAAATAAGTTAGAATTGCTTGTGCTGGCTGACATAATTAATTTGTTCCAAGAATCTATCATGGCACCCTTTTTCTTTTGTCTTACAAGGAACTTGTATCTTTTCTTCTGTACCAGAAGTTCAGATACAGGAAATTGTATTGGGTCTAATTTATGTTGCTTAAACAGATATTTGAGGTGAGCCCAAAGTTCTTTGCATTCTGAATCAAACCAAATCTGGTGACGTGTTGGTTTATATCTAACAAAGTTACCTTTGGAAACAGTTAGCAATGGTTGTAACAAGCTAATTAAAGTGTTATAATTAGACAATGTTTCAGAATCTAATTTGGCGTCCGCTATTGCAAGAGAAAGCAACTTAATTGATTCACTAGACAGAAACTTAGTAAGAGTGTTAGACAGCTGGAGGGACCATTTGGCACGGGTTAAACCAACATCATTTGCACAAATAGGGGTCTTATCAAGAGGCAAGATAAAACTGTCATGAAATTCTAAGCACAAGAAGACTGGAAAGTGATCACTGTCGGGTCTGCTAATAATAGCAAACTTGGAAATATGAGAAATTAAGTTTGGTGAAACCCCCATATAGTCAAGGATCAATGGTCTGGTACCTGCCCAGTGTGTATTTTCGGCTGGATAATCATCCTTAAAGCTGCCATTGAGGATAATTAAATTTAATTCATCAAAAGTACGAGCTAGACATAATCCCTTGAAATCACAGAACGTGTCCTTGGATTTACGACACATTGTTGGGGGGATAACTATAGGAGAGGGGGGTTGGCAGTTGTATTTGGCATACAAAGAAACATCATCAGCTCCCATTCTAGCATTAAGATCCCCTGCTACAATGAAATTGGCCGTAGGCATCTCAAACATTAAACCTTTGATAAAGGAATTAAGCTTGTTCCATGTGCTTGCTATCTTATCCCGACCCTGAAGTGGGGGAATATAGATATTAATCAAGTACAGCAAATTGTTATTAAGCTTCAAAAGAACAGCTAGGGCATACTGCTCCAGTGCAGAAACCTTGATTATTTGAACCTTGAGTTCCAAAGATATCAGCACCCCTAGTCCACCACATAGTCTCCCGTTACCTTTTCCAGGGGTAGCATTCAGACCCGTAAATTTATAACCCTCTATGAATATTTCTTCACCAAGCCACGTTTCCTGTAGAAGAATAATGTTATGTCTGTTGACAAAAGGTATAAAGGTAGGATCCCTACATCTAGGCTTCCAGCCAGCTACGTTCCATGAGATAATGGACAGAAAGGACAGATCAGCTGAATGTCAATTGCCTGAAAATACAGACTGTTCCTGGGATAGAGAAACTTGCAGTTCATTGGCAATTACACTTCCATTAAGTATATTTCCCTTCTCCGGTGCTGAGGTGATTGGACTGACAGATAGACCCTGCTTAGATATTTTGACTGCATCAGAATTTGACCGGAGACGTCTACTTTTCTTAACCTCAGGTGATTGTGTAATCATAATAGATTTAGGAGTGTTCAAAGTTATTAATTGCAGAGGCTCACTGTGGTGACCAGTCATATGTTTGGGAGAAGTTTGAGTTAATGGGATAAGCGGATCCACCAAACAGTCCATTGGGCGTTTAGGAGACATATACATTAGAGGAATCGGGTCATCCTCCTCCTCATCACTGCGCCATTTGAGTCCGTTTTTGGATTGTGACAAGGGATCTAATAAGGAACAGCTGATAGGTAATAAGTCCTTAATTTTCTCGGTTGCCGTAGTTACTGACATCAGCATAGATTTGACTACATCAAACCTGTTTAGTACTTGCTTTTGGTCCTCGTCAGAAAGAGAGCCAAACATCTCAGCCAATTTTCCATCGTCATCAAAAAGACTCTCAGAAATTGGTGTTACCCTCCTGACGTCTTCATTGGAGTTCACCTTCTGATGGGACGCTTCGCGTCTTGAATTAGTCCTCAGCAAAGGCTGAATGTTGGAATTGCGAAAGACACGTGCTGGCATGATTGAAAATTCCCTAAATGAGCTCCAATTTTTCAGAATCAGGGAGGGTGTTGTAGCATTATTAAACCGCAAAACAATTCTTTTGGTGTTGTTATATGAAGGGAGCCAGTCAATTCCAAGCAGCTCATTATATTGCAGATGTCGATGCAAAAGAAGAGAAAGTGAGTGTAGTATGGCAGCCTTAGTATGCCACCTGGCGTAATTGTGATGGTTATTGGCCACTAATAGAGCTATGCTATTTTGCAAAAGCACTAAGTTATCATTGCTCCTAGCTTTAGCTTTGTTTTGGATTTGTTTAGAGTCTTTTTTATTGGATGTTGCTCCTAATTTTGTTGAATATTTAGGCTTAATCATGAGATCTTTAATTCTATCAAGTTTCTGATCTATGCTTGTTAACTTGTCAAAAATAGCAATTACTGTTCTGGCAGTAAGTAAACAGTTCCTCGCAACGATGTCTAAGTCAGACGTATGATTGGTACCAGCATCTGTGCCTGAATTTGGAGCTTGTCCTTCATGCAAGGAGAGAGAAGATGTTTCAGAAATGGACTTATCATTATCTTTAGACGGGAATATCTCCTCCATTTTTAGTTGTTTCAAAGTGGTGGCTGCCTCCACTAATTCTGGGTTCAGTGAACTCGCTATTGAGTTCTTAGCAGGTTTCTTAGTCCTTTTAACATTTATACAGGCTTCCTTTTTAGTTAACCTCCTTTTACGCTTAACACTCTTCTTGTCAGCCATACTTTCCAAGATTGTTCAAATATCTACCCAAACAAGACTTAAGCTAAAGCACCCCAACTAGAGTATTAAGGAATAGGAAAAACAAAGGTACCAAATAAACTCGCTAGTCAAAAGATGAAAAAACACTAAAAACAACAGCTTCCTAGGAATCCAAGAAAACTGGATTTTCCTTACTGTAACCCCCACCGACTATGAAGGGTTCGTTGGGGCCTTTTGTATGCCCGGGTCTTCCGGCCCTTTGAAGACCGCTTACACCGCCGCCGCCGCCGCCAAAACGGCGCTTGCTGGGGGACGAAGAAGGGCGGGGGCCCTGGAGCGCGGCTTCACCCGCCGCCGCAATGCACGTTTCCTCTACTGCTGCTCTTCTCTGGGCCTCCAGGCTCCTCTTATGAAGCCTTTGGTGTTGCTGGGAAGGGCAGTGGGTTTGGAGGACTCACCCTCTGCTGCTGCTCTTCTCTGGCCTCCAGACTCCTCTTATGAAGCCTTTGGTGTTGCTGGGAAGGGCAGTGGGTTTGGAGGACTCACCCTCTGCTGCTGCTCTTCTCTGGGCCTCCAGGCTCCTCTTATGAAGCCTTTGGTGTTGCTGGGAAGGGCAGTGGGTTGGAGGACACACCCTCTGCTGCTGTTCTTCTCTGAGCCTCTAGGCTCCTCTTATGAAGCCTTTGGTGTTGCTGGGAAGGGCAGTGGGCTTGGAGGACACACCCTCTGCTGCTGCTCAATCATGTTGCTTTTCCACTATCAATTCACTTGTGAGAGGTTCATCCCACTGCAGTTGCAATATGCAGGCAGTCACATGGTGTGAATAGGCATGATTATGCTATTCTCCCATTTGCTATTCTCAAGCAGGCTGTTTTTCTTTTCTTCTTATTCGCCATTTTTAAACCTAACTACAGTGACTGCACAACTGGAAAAAAAATACAGACCAAAAGGCATCCTGGGATGGGTATAATACAGGAAGGATGGAGGGTTTGGAAGATCAGCCTGCAAAAGACAGAAACTGGGACTATAGCAACACCATGGCACTTTAGAAGAGCTGTGCAAAAGCAATGGTCCAAAATCTGGTATGTTTGTGTTTCCTACACTAACATGATTTTGGCATCTTAGCAGGCTGGTGTGATAAAGTTTTTAAACTGCAGTATCGCCAGTATAAGGATGAAGGTGTTGTTGTGTGCCTTCAAGCCATTGGGGACCATAAGTCCTCATGGAATTTTCCAGACAAGATTTATTCAGAGGAGGTTTGCCATCACCTTCCTCTAAGGCTGAGATAAAGTGACTTGCCTAAAATCATCCAGTGGTTTTCCATGGCTGAGTGGAGAGTTGAACACTGGTATCCCAGAGTCCTAGTCCAACATCCAAACCACTACACCATGTTGGTTCTATCTAGTTTTGTCTCTTCTTTTCATCAAAACCAGGTGAGGCAGTAGTACTTTGAATTAATGCTGGATCACAGTAATGGACAGTATGAAACAGTAAAACTGGGACTCTGTCCAGACATGAGGTTGTGTTGTAAGTTTTAAATTTATTTTCCTTAATGTTCAACCTGTTGAGTTACAGTTCAGCTAAAAGATAGCAGCTCTTTTGAAGAGGCGTGCTTTCTACACCATAAGGTAAACATGAGTTTTTCAGTTTTCTTCTAGGTGTAAAGCAGCCTGATGGTGAGGGAAATATGATGATGTTATCTTAATATCCTTTAGCAAATGTTTGTATGTTAGGTTCATTTCAAATTAAGATTTCTCCAAAAGGGAATAATTCAAAAATCATAGGTGGAGTTGCACCAGGGTGGTGGTGGTTTGCAGGGATCTGTGGTTCCCCCAGGGTTAAAGCCTTAAAGAGAGATGGGTTGTGAATTTGCCTTTGAAATCAGTCAGGAAAGTCCAGCTATTCAAAATAAAGCAGTAGCATAGTTGATAGCATCTGAATGATATTATTGTGTCAGCCTTTCTCAACTTTTTTTACCCTGGAGGAACTCTTAAAATAATTTTAATGTCTCAGGGAAACCCTGCATATATTATTATGTCTACAGCAGAAAACCAAGGTTCAAGGGAACCCTGGTTGAGAAACCCTGGATTGTAATATGTCAGGGTTTGACATCTGGCCTGGCTTCTTTTCTGCTTCGTGGCCAACTACAAACTGTTGGTATTAATATCTGAATCTTTAAAATGGCTTAAAGGCAGGTTACCTCCAGTATTATCTGTTTGCATGCCAGGATCCTAAGATCATGATCTGAGTCCTTTCTCTGAATATGCCTGCATAATGCTGTGAGACAGATGGCAGCAGTGACACCCTGAAGTGGTAAAGCTTTCCTGCAAAGGCATGCTTGGCATGGATGTTGTGCTCTTTTTGTACCAATCTTTTTCACTCCCTCTTTTTTTTTTTTAAATGCTTTTCTTGCTTTTAGATCTAAAATATTTTCTTTTAATTTATTAGTTCTTACTATTATAAATGTTTTTATTCTGACTTTTGTGTTTTTATGGGTTTTGGTATTTATTCTATTATGAACTTTGGTTGCTGGATTGTAGACACTGTAGTGAAAAACAAACTAAAACAATGTGTGCAGGGGAGAATTCTCCTTTATACAAAATATGACTTTGTGTTCTGTGGATTCTTTTCTACGTAGATTGTACTTTTATTGTTGAACATTCTCTTGGAATCTATTAGGATGAAGGGCAGCTGAGGAATTATTGCAATAAATAAATGACTAATATTCCTGTTACTTTATGTGCTAATGTTTAGACATCAGGTGAAATGGATCCTGATCGTCTGTGCCTTGAACAGCTTTTAACACCTGCTAAGAACCTTTTTATTGCTTTTGAACTGCTTATGGATATGCTCTTTGATACTACTGAGTGGTTTTATTATTCATTCTTCTGTTGTGGCGGTGTGATAGTGGTGATGGTAGTGATGGTGGTATACTTGTCTCACTTAGGGCCTTTGCAGACTGCCAGAAATAGTGCAAATTGAGTCCACTTTAAGGGTTAGGGTTAGTGCTAGGGAATCATGGGAACTGTTTTTTTCCCCCTGAGACATTGAGCCTTCTCTGTCAGAGAGCTCTGGTGCCACAATAAAATACAGTTCCCATGATTCCTTAGCACTGAGTCAGGGCAGTTAAAGTGGACTCAATTTGCACTATTTCTGGCAGTCTGCAAATTTTCTTATTGTAAGCCTACTGGAGGCCAGTTACCAACGAGGCTAATTTACAAGCATTATACCAAAATAATTAAGTAAAAAATTCGACAGCTGTCTTACAATTTTAGTCTGTCACAGTTTTAAGAGACAGTCTAGGCATTCATTCTCTGCATTTCTGAATGTGCAGGGCTGATATGCATGTGATGGGGTGGGGGGCAAGTAGGCAGCACTAAGGAAAAGTTAATTTATCACCAAAAAAAGACACAAAAGAGGATATCAATTTGCATAAAATGTGCATACACATACACATACATTTATTTGGAGATACAGAAATAATGGACCATGATTTAATTAGATATACAATATTCATACAAGAGGAGAATCTGATCAATTGGCTTGTGTACCAGCACAGTCTATTGTCAAGTTGCTAACTACTGATGAACAATTTCCAGATCTCTAGCTCGCCCTTTCTATGGTTCTTCATCTTTAAACTGGACTTGGATTGGATAGTTCATCAAATAGAGGGCATGTTTGAATGGAGGACTGATACCTCTGATATCACTTTAAAACAGAGAACTACACTTTGTACAGTAGGACACTTCCCTCCCTCCACCACATAAATGCCTCAATGCCATCTTTTTCAGGTTGTTGCTATCAGGACAACCTGAGAGTCAAATTAACTTTGACTCTCCCAACTGGTGATGCATCTAATGTGTCTTATGCCCAACACAAAACACTGTGGTAACTTTTGATTTACACCACATGACAGATATTTTCTTTTTATACTGGATCAGCGAAAAAAGTGTTTTTTCATTTATTTTGTTTGCATGCAATTATAGCTAAAAACAAATGTGGTTGCTTAAACAGGATACATTCCAAGTAGCTATTTTCAAACCAGCATTTAGATGTTCTGTCCATGATATTATTTAAATGGTAACATTTGTGCAACTTAATTATGTAGTGAAATACTGGAGGATTATGGTCAAAGTACATATGATATGACTGCTGTACTCAGTTAATTTATGAGTTGCCTAAAATGGTGGATATTTGTGGGTAATTTTATGACTTCAGACATAGAAATGTGGTGCCAAACATAAGTTTTGTTCTTTTGTGGTTTGCAAAAAATCAAAGTATGTTTTAAAGACTCATGTTGAGCATCTGAAGTCACAACTTTCATCCAAAGATAACATGATTCACTTCTTTTACTTATTAACTTTAGGTCATTCTGAAAAGGGACATTTTAGTGTACACAGTGATGTGTGCTTTTAAAGATAAATAACTTAACAGTTCTATCCTATGCTTAGTTATTTGAATTCAGTTTCACTAAATTCTACAGCATTTACTCCCAGGTACATGTGCACAGAATTATAGCCTTAGCTACATTCATCTGAAACCATTCTTCACCTTTTAAAGAATGCTGTAAGGATAAACTATGCGAATTAGTTTCAAAACAATATAAACAAGCCTGCAGCTAATGCAATTTCTTATGCATGGAAGATGCTAAGCATATTGGCCTTGAGCAAGAACTAATAACAAATCTTGATTAAGTTTAATGTAATTATTCTAAAAAGTATTCCCAGTTCTCATGATTCCTGTTTGTTGATACACATAATTGCTGAAAGTTTTGTTGCCTGCTTAACTGGTAATCTGGAAGAAACTGTTCCTAGCTGGTGTACAGTATTGTGTTCTGTGCTTCAGTTTTCTAAGCAGGATTCATTTCTCCTTCAATTCACCATCTATCTCTCTCTCCCCTTCTCCCCCTCCCTGCACCTCTGTTTAAGGTGAAAGTTTAACAAGGTATATAGACAGAAGTTTGTACATTTGCTGGACCACTGAACAGTGCTGACCTTAAGGGTGGGAAAGTAGGGCTTGTTACTCTGGGTGGCAAGCTTTAAATGGCACCAAGTTGAGCCTAGTGATGATGATTGTTCCATGTACAGTCTGTACTGAGCTAGGTGCTGTACTGTTTTAGCACATTTTAAGTAGACATGAAAATGACATAATGTTGGAAAAGTTCCTCTTAAAATGCTTCCAAACATGACCTTTAAAAGTAACTTTTAAAAAATAGCAGTAGAATAGGTCTTCCTCTTCATACCATCCAACCTCTGACCCTCCTTATCTAATGATGGAATAATTGCACCAAGGGCAACATCTTGAGGAATCTGGCTTACAGTAACTCAGAGAGAAATGGCCCTTGCTGCGATAGGATGAGTGCCAAGAAGATGAGTTTTGTTGTGGGGGGGTCTCTGAAGAGGTCTTGATGGCAGATACTCAGATGTCTTCCATGTTCTTTGGGCTGGTATTAAGAGGTAGAAGGCTCAGGTGATGCTCTAGAAGAGGCTAAAATACTCATCTTTCAAGCAAAAGTCCTCAGTTTCTGGGTCTGACCAAGTTTATTACTAGTCTTGGAGTTAAAGACACCAAATTTATCTAAGGGTAGGTCTTCCATGATAGATGGTGGATCTGATTCAACACCCATGCATACTTCCTGAGGGTAAATGCAGCATCCATGACCTTGGCCTAGCAGTCAGAAGAATGCCTTACCATAGAAATCTATTGGCCATTGGGCATGTGTTACTCTGCTTAGAAGATATAAACTATATGTTTGTCATTTGCAGATGTGCAGATTGTTCACACAAGCACACATTAGCACGACAGTACCATCAGTACAGTGCACTGACACTCAATAGGATGGATCTTGCCAGGGGCATCACTATGGGGGTGCAGGGGGATGGGGGGGTGCACCAGGGGACACCCTAAGGGAGGTTGACACCACTGCTCCCCAAACATCTGCCTTTTGGCAGAAAGAGGTTGTGGCATTCACCTGCATCCTTTTAATATACTGAAGAGATGCTGTGAGTGGGGAAAGGCTCAGTGGAAGAAGCAAGGAGAGGCCCCACATTTATTTTAAATTACATTATTTAAAAAAAAACTTTTTAAAAGAATTAATTTTAAAAAATGTTTATTTTTTTCAAAAAAACATTCTTTTAAATTTTCTTTAAAAACATCACATCTTACCAAATTTTAACTCTACACGAAACTGTGTACATATAAATACATTTAGGGGGCACATAATATTGTAATTTAAAGGTATAATTTTAATTTTGCTAGTTGTTTATGTTACAGCTATTACCATTACCTTCAGTGATATTCAGGAATTACAACCCTAGTGGTGCCACTGGATCTTGCCCCCACAAGCCTTGGAAAAGAGGGGGAAGGATCTTCTGGGGAGTGTGCTGGCAGTGCTGACAGTATCAGTTCATTGTGGGTGCCAGTTGTGCAGACATCTTCTCCTCCTTTTGGATCTGAAAGCCCTGATGTTAAGCTGGGTTTTCCTATAGTGCGGATGCCACCTCAGTCATACCACATGCAGCATATATGCAGACAACTAATATGACAGAGGTGCCTAAGATAAACAGAGCTGGGGAGAAGGCTGGTCCTAAATGGGGGAAAATGATTTAGAAGCATAGAAAAAGCAGACCTGTGTGTTAGCCAGCACAAATGAAGAGACAGAGCTATGCCTGAACCATCTGTGCTTTAGTCTGGTAAAGAGATGGGTCATTTGTTACCAGGTTGTGAAAAGTACTAATTACCAAGTCTATCAATGCTAAGAGATGTGAAACTAATATTTTAATCTCTGGAAACCATTTCCAAATCATTGATACAGTCATGTCTGGTCAGCCTTTAATAGCAGAAGATTTGGACTTATTTGAAATTATATAGTTGTCAATGTGATTCTGATATGGGAGCCATCATCTATTGCTGGCTAATACCCTTCTGTTATGCAAATAGCTGATAATGAAAAGGGGCCTTCTGAAATTAGGAGTCTCTCTACACAGGCCAAATACATCCCCATTCTCATGGTGAGGAGACTGGACAATGCATGGTCCAAAGCAGGGGTAGGCAACCTTTCCCCTTTAAGGACCGAGGGACTTCAGCTCCCAGAAGCCTCAGCCATGTTGGCCAATAGTCCTATGTTGGCCAATAGCTCCTGGGATTCTGGGAGCTGAAGTCCCTCGGCCCTTAAAGGGGAAAGGTTGCCTACTCCTGGTCCAAAGCCTGGTTTTGGATCAGAAGGACTGGACACCATACAGCACTTTCCATGCCAGAACTGAGGCATTGGCTACTTACCACATGTCAAAATAAGTCCCACATCACTCCGGTTTCTTCAGAGCCCTCCATTGAGATGCTGGGTGGCTGTTCACATGGGCAGCCCATGGGGCTGCTCAGTGTAGTTGCTAATGAAGAGGGTTATATGTTCTGAGGTCAGAACAAGGGCTCATTCTGACCTTAGAGTGCATGACCCTTGTCAGGGGCAACTGCCCTGGGTGGTCCAGAGAGCTGACCATGCAAATAGCTACTTGGCACCGTAACAGACAGGCTTTGCAGCAGAGGAGCATTGGGACAGTTCTGGGGCCTGGATATGCCAGCCTACCCCCAGGATATCTTGTACATGCATTTGTGACCTAGGTCCCCCACTCTTCTCTGTGATTCATAGTGAAACTATTTTTTTTCAATCAAGTTGCTTTTTTGTTAATTCAGTGTTTAAAATGTATTCACAGCAGCCATCAATCTTGCCAGACTAATATGTCACCTGGCTCATCATTCAATTTAGTTTAGAGAAGAAAAGTTCCAGAAGATCCTTGGAGATGAGGGTGAAAGGTTAGATTGTCAAAGGAGTTTGGATTTTTTGTCCCAGGATTCCTCCCTCCTTAACTTGCTCATATTACCCCCCCCCCCCCAAAAAAAAAGGAGTGTGAAAAGCATTCAGGACATGCATGACTTTTCTGATAAGATGCAAAACAGCTTTTTGTCCTAGCTAAAAATGCCACAAAGTTAACAATCAAGACAAGGGCAGGACTCTTGAAATGCAATGGAGTGTTAGGCATTTGGACACTTGCACATTGTGTCATATTTTACATTATATCAGCAGGAGATGTCAACAAATCCATTTATCTCTGTCATTGGGGAAGAAAGATGTATTAGTAAAATATATCCTTGCATCCTACCAGAAATATTCTCTTCATGTTTGCATACAGGCTTTACTACTAGAAAGTAGGGACAGGTGAAAAAATGGTTTAGATTTTGATGAACATTCCAGATTTTGCAAATTTCTTCACAAATTTGATGGAAATAATGTTAGTTTGTAAACAATGAATGTTTGAGAAAGTGAATCCGTTCAGAAGTTTCATCCCTTCTACCCTCAGTTCTCATTTATTCCAGTGCTTGGAAGAGGAGAGAAGAGAATCTCTTGAGTTTTTTCATATCTTCTCCAAATGTCACTGTAATCAGGAGAAGATCTCAATTTCCCCTCAAGGCCTACTCAAGTCTTTGCAGAGGGCCTTGTAGGAGAGAGGTGCACCCTTCAAAGATGGGTCTTACCGCATTCTCCCATATGCAGCCCGTAGGCAACCTGGGCTGATCCCACGGTTGCATACGAGCAGCATATGGGAGAATGCGGTAAGACCCATCTTTGAAGTTAAATATGCATGTATCCTGTCAGGAAAACAATGGCATAAAGCGTGTGTGATAATTTCCTAAGTAGTGAATGTAATATTACACTAGGCATTGCACAACAGAATGTACAACAAGCACATCAACCTTGTTCATGCCTTTTTAGGAAATGTCCTCATTCAAAGACAAATGTTATTGTCATCTGAGTTTTCCTTAAAGCACAATCAGAAGGGAGAGTAATTATGTAATCTTAAAAGTAGAGCCAGCAGTGGTCTCCAAATGTTTCCATGCTACCACCTCCTTTCCTCTTGGGCAACAACCTTAGCCCCCCTGGGCATATTTTTTGATATTAGGCCTACTGCTCTACTGCAAATTCAAAACAACCAATCTCAGCCACTGCTCCCTTTGCACCCGGTCACCTTGCGCAACCGAGCAGCTGGCTGAGCAGCGACAGAGAAGGTTCTTGCTTCTGCTGGTCTTGCAGGAAAGGCTGGCACAGACAGAGTTCTTTTTGGTCACTGTTTGACTGGATGCTCAGTCACTTTGAGCCTTGTCATCCTGGGAGCAGCAACTGAGCAGCTGCCTAAGCAGCGACTGAGAAGCCTCTCACCTGTGCCAGCCTTGCAGCAAAGGCCAGTGTGGACAAGAGGCCTCTTGGTTGCTGCTCAGCCAGCTGCTCAGTTGCTGCTCTCAGGGTGACCAGGTGCAAGGGAGAAGCTTTTCCCCAAAGAGAAGGGACTCTCATTCCTTATTAAGCAGAGAAAGGTGCAGCCAGTGCATATGTAAGAGGTTTACAGAGGCCACTTGCTTTGGACTGGAGGCTGGTGTGGACTGGGAAAGGGAGAGATTTTAACTACAGGAGCTGCTCCAAGACTCTTTCCATTAATCAAGCACAAATACTGCTTCCCCAAAGACGACATCATCATCATCATCATCATCTATTGTATTTATACCCTACTTTTTAGAAATGCTCTCAGAGTGGAACACATGTCTTCCCCATACAGCTCCAAGTGTCCACTCTCCCACAAAAAATGGTTTCTTCTGCTACCTCATCTCTCAACCTGTCTGGTGAAAGAAAGCAAGAACAGTTGCCACGATATGCTCTAACTCTTTGCTCCAGTCTGTCCCAAAATGGTGCTGCTCCGAGCCACAGAAGTGATGCCCTGTACCCAAGCCTCACGAGAGTTTCCCAATTGCCACTACTAGTGAAAGACATGGTAAGGGGGTGAGCTCACATAGGCAGGCAAGGCAGGAGATTTTGTTAATTTTGTTGTTAACTGCCCTTGAGTTTATCTCGACTCATGGCAACCATATGGATGAGACATCGCCAAGACCCTCTGTCCTTCACTGCTCTGCTTAATTCCTGCAACCCCATATCTGTGACCTCCTTAATAGAGTCCATCCAACTAGCATGCGGCCTTCTTCTCTTCCTACTTATCTCCACCTTACCCAGCATTATTGTTTTTTTTCCAAAGAGTCCTCTCTTCTCATAATGTGTCTGAGTATGACAGTCTCAGTTTGCTCATCTTGGCTTCCAGGAAGGTTTCTGGTTTTATCTACTCTAGGATCCACTTGCTTGTCCTTCATGGGATCCTCAGCATTCTTCTCCAGCATCACTTCTCAAATGAATTGATTTTCTTCCTATCATCTTTCTTAACTGTCCAACTCTCACGTCCATACATGGTAATAGGGAATACAATGGCTTATATGATTCTAACTTTTGTGCTGATTTGTATATCTTTGCATTTTAGAATCTTTTCTAGTTCTTTATAGCCACCTTCCTCATTCTTAGTCTTCTGATTTCCTGACTGCAGTCCCCATTTCTACCAATATTTGATCCCAGGTATGGGAATTCTTTTACTATTTCTGTTTCTTCATACTCTAGGTTGAACTTGTGAAGATCATTGGTCATCATTATTTTTGTTTTCTATGTTCAACGTTAAGCCTCCTTAGCACTTTCTTCTTTGATGTTCCTTAGTAGGTGTTCCAGGTCTGTGAGGTAATCCTTGCCATCTTTTGGCAAGTGCTTTGGAGCACTTCAAGATGTTTTCTCAATACAGAATTGACCACACTTATTGCCAAATACACATATAACACACTTTTAAAAGAATGCCAAGTCCTCTATTTATCCTGCCAAACATTTCCCAAAGTTACAGGAAAATAAGAGAGGGAAGAATAAGGAATATCAGTATAATTTGATTTCAGGCCAATATAGCCTGGGAAAACAGTAAAAGCAAAGCGTGATCTGGCCTGGTTGAACCATAAGTATAGTGAGTTCATAGATACCTAATTATCTGGATTGCTGAATATTTCTCTTCATTCAGGAGGCAAGCTAGGGAAACCAGGCATCCTTTAACATTTCACAATTATAATACTGTGATTCACTTTAACAGCCATGGCTGCATCCTATGAAATCCTGAGATTTGTAGTTTGGTGAGGCAGTAAAGCTCTTTGGCAGAGAATTCTAAAAATCCCTCTTGAAACTACAAATTCCAAGATTCCACAGGAAGTTGCTATGACAGTTAACGTAGAGTCATAGTGCTTAACTGTGTAGTGTGAAAGGGCCTAAGAGCTGGCCATACCACTAAATTTTTGGTAGGAGAGAGCTCTATGCCACACATCTTTCCCCATACATCCAGGTTAACCTATTGCCTTCAAGTTCAGTAGAGGACTTTATCCCATGGCCATTGTTGAGGTGCCAGTATGGTTGGGCTTTACACATAGAAAGGCAATGGGTGCCATTTTGTTCTTCATCTTAGGCTGCAAAATATCTTGGGCCAGCCATGGCAGCACCATTTCAGCTATGTTATGATGTTAAACAGTGCAAGAATGCCCTGCAACCTACTTAATAGGTGAATTACTTCTCCTGAAGGCTTACAGCAGAGGCACTTCAACCATTGGGGGGGGGGGGCAGAAGGAAAAAAAACAGATCAGAAATCTGGAGTGCTTGAGGACTACAAGACTAGACTGGGGACCATATCATACCCTTGGGCTACCTGTTGTACAGTTCTGCTCTACACTGAATACAAATTTTGGGAGGGGGGTCCTTATCTACCCCTTCCCCTGACATGTTAGAGTTGAATCCATGAAAAGAGATGGCACTTCTGCTGCTGACCACCCCGTATGGTTTCTTGATGGTCCTTTGATATGCAGGCAAACCTTTGGGACAGGGACAAAGGAGGGAGAGGAAGGAATCTTCTGTTGTTGTTGTTGTTGTTGTTGTTGTTGTAATTCAAGTAGTTTCCAATTTATGGTAACCCTTTCTTGGCAAGATTTGTTCAGGAGGTGTTTGCCTTTTCCTTCCTCTGAGACTGAAAGTATGTGTCCTGCCCAAGGTCACCCAGTGGATTTTCCCCAAGCAGGGATTTGAATTCTTGTCTACAGAATCATAGTCCAACAATGAAACAACTACATCATTCTAGTTAGCAACTAAATTTATTGTGAAGTGATGGGACAGTATGCTAAGGTTCAGTCATGTAAGCTGACCCCTACATAGTAGCCCTCTAGTAGTTTAAATCTACTGCTTCACTGAACTTACATCTCTGGCAGGCTACAATAGCATCTCGTCACAACAGCGCTAATAGACAAAGTATTGAATTGCTAATGAATTTATCTGAAACATTTTAATGTGCACACCAGATAATCATTTTATATTGCCACATCAACAGGTTGAAAAGTGAGGAGGGAAGGGTTGATTTTTTTTTATTTTAATAAGCCAAGATTTATAGATTTTTACAGATGTGAATGCTTGGCACACTATTTAAAACACCTCCTCATAGTTAGAAATGGTTAAATGGTTTGGATGAAGTTTCCTGAAATTGGAAAATGAAGTTCATGTTGGCTTTCTTCCTCCTCCCAATACATTTGGTCTGTTTGAATACAACAGTTGGATGAACATTTAATATCAATAATTCCATATTTTATTGCTGTTGGATGAACATTGCTAAAATTAACATGTCTTATCCAAGATCATTTATGCATTTCACTAGAAATCCTAAGAATATTTAACTACTTTCCTAGGATATTGCCAACAAGTAGTTTTTTCCAGGACTCCTTGTTAAATAGACTTAATAGTATTATAACTATAGTATTTACTTCAGGGTTGAAGGTGACCAAAAGCTATGGTCCAAAACACACTGCAGAAATAATCTAGTTTGAGACCACTTTAACTGCCCTGGCTCAGTGCTAGGGAATTCTGGGAATTGTCATTTTGTGAGACATTTAGCCAGAGAGTTCTGGTGCCACAATAAACTACAGTTCCTAGGTTTCCCTAGCACTAAGCCAAGGCAGTTAAAGAGATCTCAAACTGGATTATTTCTGCTGTGTGTTTTCAACTTATATTACAAGAGCTTTGTCTTCCAGCTCCATGGTCCTCACTCTGTGTACTAGCCAGATACCTGTTGTGCCTGTTGATGGTATGAAAGGGTGATGCAAAGTTCTCAGCTTGACCAAGAAAGGAATGACCTAGAGCCATGAAGCTTACATGCTATTCCACATATTCACCCTGAGGTTCAGGGCACTTGACACATCATTTCTCAAATTTCTTTAATCCTTCCAAAATAATAATAATGACAATTCTGATGTCTGGTCACTGAAATACTGCTGTGCTGCCACTATCACCTCTAAATCATTTGAAAACATCCTTCCTTTTAAACCCTTTTTAAGGTTTTGAAACAGTAAATAATCATATGGAGCAAGATCTGGTGGGTAGGGTAGACCTAAGCCCCAAATTCTTCAAAACATCCATTATCTCGCCAGTCCAGTGAGCAGGTTCATTGTCTGAAAAAAGAGAACAGCTTTCTGCAGTTTTCCTCATTGATTTTCCTTCAATGCTTCTTTTAATTGGTACAGTAACTTAGAGTTGTATTCTGTATTAATTATTTGGCTCTTTTAAAGGTGGTCAGTCATCACAATACCTTCCTTATTCCAAAAACTGTGGACCCAACTTTTCCTGCTGGGGTTAGGCCAAGAACTTTTCAGCACCCTCTCATAGGACTGAAAAGGCAAGAATGTTTCTTGTGTTTGGGTGGTCATAAAGAAGCCTCTTGCCTGTACCTTTTGTGGAAGTCCAGCCAAACGTAGGAGAGAGAAAGTTTGTATTTAGAACAAGAAACAAATATAATCCAGATATTATAAACCTTTAGAAGAGCTATCCACATTTTGGTGTTGTTTTTTAAAGAATGTGTAGAATGTTACAGCAGCATGTTTTACTATTCCAGGCTGTTTTAAAAGGGCTGACATAGTATATTGGTTTGAGTGTTGGATTCTGAAGGCCAGGATTCAAATCCCCACTCAGACAGGGAAAACCACTGGGTGACTGCTGGCAAGTTGTACTCTGTCACCCTTAGAAGAAAGCATTTGCACACCTCTGAATAAATCTTGCCAATCCTAATCCTAATAATAATAATAATAATATTTATTTGTATACCGCCCTGTGGCGAACCAATCCGGGCGGTTGACAACAATAAAATATGACAAGATTAAAATATAACATTAAACATTATAATCCCTCCCCCCCTTAAGAAAGTATTAAACAATATAACAAATTAAAAGCACAATATAAGAACATAAAACCATAATTAAAACCACCTAAAAACCCTGATGTCCCTCCCACCAATGATAAAGTTGACTTAAGCTGGAGTCACTTGAAGACAACAACAACAAAGGGTTGGGCAATTTCCAGCCCTTCCAGTATTATGGGACAACTCCCATTATCCTTCACCATTGTCTTTGCCACTGACCTAGTATTTCTTCAGTTTTAATGTACAATTGTTGTGTTGTTGTTGTTGTTTTCCAAATGTTCCTGACTTGGCTTTGATTACTTGAGTCAATGTGAGCTATTTGCTCCATGACTGCATTTATTTTGGTCGGGAACCCAGTGGTGTCAATCCACATATATAGTTTGGGTTAAGAGTTGTATTAAATCCTATGATGAATCACATGGAGTTGGCTGGAAAAACCTCTATATACTCTGGCTACCAGTGATCCATATAGAAGCCACAATATGAAAATATTCTCAACTCTTTGAACTCAAATTCAACTCCTTGATAAAGCTCATAGGGTCTGAAAGTGCCACTGGCTTAAACTGTGGTGATTCCCAGGGAAACTGGCTATCAGTTCAGAGGAGACTAGCAATGGGGTAATGGTGAAAACAAGCAAAGTCAAATTCTAGAAAAGGTAAAGCAGAGTCAGAGGCAGGAGGTATAGTCAGCATCAGGTAGAAGTTTGAGTTCTAGGGCAGGTAGATGTGATCAGACAGGTCGGATGTTTTGAGGTGTTCTTATGCAAAATCACATGATTCTTATCAGTCCCATGATGTCCAAGTACATGCCCAAATGTCTCAGTATTTGAAAGTATTCCCTTTGGATTCATCTATAAATTGTGCCAGTATAATACTTTTGTGAAAAGAACACAATTGCTATGAAACATTGTGTTATACTTTGCAAAATGAGCTGAGCATGCACAGATACCATGTGCAGTAAGTAGTACATGAGCTAATATTGAAATATGATTGCAGAATTTTAGTCTACCAACTGTGTTAATTTGGTGCTTTTATGAAAAACCATGAACATATTATATGAGTTGCTTTATATGAATGTTTAATGCTATGCACAATTGGCTGCTCAATTGCATATATGTGCAATATTACATGGCTCCATATCTGAGAATTACTGCCAGGTAGTAGTTCACAAGTGGTGTGAATTTAGTGGTTTTCTGAAAAGGTGAATGGTTACTTCTATATGAAACCATCATGTGAATGTATTAAAGAAATGTTTTGCTAAAATCCTGCACCCTGATCATTGAAGAGTGGGATTTGCAGGTCTAGGGAAGATATAAGAAAATGCACCCTTCAGCTCTGCCACAGTGTGACTTGAAGGCAGATATGTGCTGTCCTTGCATTTCTCCTGTTCTTGTGAGCACGGCAGGAATCCATCTTTTGGAGCAAAGAAAATGGATTGAGAAGGCAAATACCTTGATGTTACTTATGCTCTTGATCAGCAGGGGAGCTCTGTTATAATGGTGTACCTGTATGCTCAGTAAGTTCTGAGTCTATTACTAGCAAGCTGTCCAACTTCTTTTCCAAGAAGCATCAGGTATACAATGGTAAGAGTATAAGGCAAGACTGGTTCTTTGCAATTGCCTTTCATTGCGCTGGTATGAAGGCCAGGCACCAATTCTCAGTAAATCCTGACAGAAAAGTGTTCTGATAGGCCCCAGCAGTAGCCTTGCACTGAGAACTCTAGGGGTGCTAGCTCATTGTCATAGCATCCAATCTATTCTAAGAAATGCTCTCAAATCGTGACACTTTTGAAATACCAATAATTTCCTACTTCTAATGTGTTCTGTGGATCGAATAATTGTACCAGCACACCAATTGCAAGTGGCACAGCCTGAGGTCCAAATGTTGCATTCTTTAACCCTTCCATTTGCAAGAAGAAGAGCCTAGCTCATTGGCAGTTACTTGCAGCAGATAATAGATCTTTCTCAACCCAAGGGTTTTGAATTGACTGAAACCTCAGCTGTTGCGATTTTCTGGCCCTAATGAGGCTCTGCTGAGTATAACTCCACTTATGTTTTCTGATGTGGGTAGGAGTCAAAGTCGAGATATCTCTTCATTCATTTCCCCCTCCCACAATGAAAAATCAAAAGCTATACCATGAAGTCTATATCTAAAAGTAACTTGACAGACTGGTAAGTCTAGCAAATTTTATAGAAAAGATCAACAGATAATAAAACTGAATACAGTTCTACTTTTTAAAAAAGTCCATATAGAGAGCTTACAAGAGCTTCACTGGCTTATCAGTCTGGTTCTTGGCACAAGGCAAAGTGCTGATTTTGACCTACGGAACCCTCTATGACTGAGGTCCAAGTTATTTGAAAGACACTGAGCCTGCCCGGAGTTTGAGGTCTTCGAGGGAGTACCTTCCCTGCAGAGGTGCAGCTGGAGAAGAGGTGACAAAAGAGTTTTTTGGGTGATGCCTACCCACTTCTTGCTGACCAGGCAAATGTCTTTCTATTCTGTCAGTCCTTTGGCAATTAAACTTTGGGCCTTTACAGACTGCCAGAAATAATGCAGCTTGAAACCACTTTAACTTTCAAGCGGGGGGGGGGGGAATTTGACGGGGGGGGGGAAATTTTACCTGTTTGTCCTATGTAATATTTTATTGTTGTTAGCCGCCCCGATTGATCTCAAAGGGTCAGGATATTATTATTATTATTATTATTATTATTATTATTATTATTTCTGCCTTGGCTCAGTGCTAGGGAATTATGGGAACTGTAGTTTATTGTGGCACCAGAGCTTGACAGAGAAGGCTCAATGTCTCAGAAAAAACTACAATTCCCATGATTCCCTAGCATTGGGCCAGGGCAGTTAAAGTGGTCTCAAGCTGCATTATTTCTGGCAGTCTGTAAAGGCCCTGAGTTGCTTTGGAATGAGCTTTTATTTATCTCTTACTGTTGTGTTTTTCTTGTGTTTTAAATATCATATGTTTTAATTATTTTATTTGGTTTTATTATAGTTAGTTGTCTTAAGTACCACATTTGGCAGATAGATGGGTTATAACGGTGTACCTGTATGCTCAGTAAATTGAATGAATGGGTATATATATATATATATATATATATACCTGTAGCTGATTTTACAAAGACCTGATATTTTATGGATATCAAGGCATGTCTGTTATTAATGCAAGTAATTTGGAAGGCACTCCTTGATTCTTTCTTGTCTTAAGTAAATCATAACCAGATTTTAAAATGTCTTTCTTCATACATTTTGCATTTTGTCAGTTGTCTTCCAAATTCTTTTTACTTTAACATTCTCTTTGAGAGTGATCTCCAAATACCTCAAGATGATCAGAGTATTACAGATTAACAATGAGAATTGCCATACTCTCCAATATTTCACAGATGAAAACCAGGACACATGTGGCTAAGCAATTTCATAGTGTGGTCAAAATGTCAAAAGTCATTAATGTGGATGAACACACAAACCAAGAGAGGCTGCAGCAGTTTGCTTTTGCCAGGAAGGGCAAAAATTCTGCCTCCTTCCTGCTTTCATCCCATTCAGTACAAAGTACTTTTGCACTTTGATCTTGGTTTACTGCAATTGAAGTGAGCTGAGGACAAAGGGGGAATGTGGGAGGAGGAGAGAGAAACTGGGACATTTTAAATGCAGCTGAAGAAGTGGAATGATAGAGGATTAATGATATTGCTCCTGCCAAATTGGAACTATTTATTTATTTAATTTATATTCCACCTTTCTTCCCAGAAGGACCCAAGGTGGCTCACAGACAGTTGTAGGGTATGCAACAGTTACTGACCAGTGATTAGGTTGCTATATAACTTGAGAACTTTTAAATGACTCTATGTATTTTTTTTCTTGGTTTAAACCTATGTTCAGTACCAAAACTGAAATTCAGTTAGTGTCACTCCTGACAAGATGGGTATGCTACTGAGAGGTATTAGTGGTATCTGGGTAGGAGCAATTCAATTTATTCAAAATGTGGTTGCCTTCTCCATGAGGATCTGGTTTGAAATCTGGGAATACTGATGTCTCCAGCCCTACCATGGGGAACCCAAGTATAATCCAGGACAAGAAACATAGGGCTGATGCAGACCGGCCTAAAGGGCCAGCCTGGGGGTGAAGTTGCGGCAGGGTGATGGCACGCTGGCCGCCCCAACTCCGCCCCAACACCGCTGTCACACCACATGCCCGACCGCACAGTGTGTGGCATCAGGGCGCCCTGTTGCCACAGTGGTGGTGGCTTTAAGCACAGCTTTTTTGCTTCCCCCAAAAGGTGAAGCATTTGCCAGCTCTTTTTGGAGTGGCAAAAAGGAGGATCGGGGCCATGGCATGTGGTTGTGTTGGCCCCGATCTGGCGCTCCCAGGGGCAGCACAGAGCTGTCCCTTAGGGGCTGTCTGCATCGGCCCTTACTTCACCAGCAGAGTTTGATATTGCTGATTGTGACACCTCCTGCAGCACAATAGCCTTGCCAAGTTCTTTATTGTTGATATTAGACTACTGCAATTAATTATTCCATAGGACTGCCTTTGAAGAATGTCTCTGCTCGATCAGACCAAAGTCCTATCTAGTACAGCATCCTATTTCCTTTAGTGGGCTCCCAAATCCCAATGTGAAGCCTACAAGCACAACAGGAAAACTGCAGCTGATTGGAAATGCACCTAGCAGCCTGTTAAGTGAGAGACACAGAAACAAACATAGCATATTGAAACAAATAGCAGTTCTTAAATAATTATAGATTTCAGTGTCCTGCTGCTTACTTTTTAAATGCCTTAAAGGGCTAGGCTCCTAGCTTTAGAGGTTGCCTTCTCCAGCATGAGTTACACATTTTATTTGAGTTTCTTCCAAGTTTCCTCCCTTCTGAAGTGAGGGAGGTAGTGACTGGAGAAGAAGGTGTTAACATTTGAGGTGTCTCCTATATGGAGCAGAAAAGAGTCATGCCTTTGTAATACAATAGTCAGAGCTGCCTGGGTGGCTCACAGAATCTCAGCACAAGATCCTAGCTGTTGTTTTTTTTAAAATAAAGCCAATGAATTGTTAATGCATGACATATTCTGTTTCATTTACAACATGCTAATCTTTGATTTATTATAGCTAATATTTTGGTGGTTGTTATTAGCTACTATGTATACCCTAAAGGGAGGCGGACACATTTTTAAAATAAATAAATCTTTACACAGGAGAGAATCCAATTGTGTTCAGTAAGGTTTAATCCCATGCAAGCATATGAAGAATTGTTGTAGAACAGCCAATGATTGATTCCAATGTGTCACAAGTGGTTCCTCAATATGTTTTACACTTTATATTTGTCCTTGCTGGAATGTGTTTTACTGCTTTCTGTTCGGCTCCCCAACCTATAGGTCAATCATAATGAACTGTTTATTATTACTTATATGTTCTAATTGTACACCTGCATAGCTTTACTACATTTTTGCATTCCAAAAGCAGACCTGAGAATCCCAGTTCCTTTTTGGATCTATAGCCACTCCCTCCTGTACATGGATTGACATCACCTGGATTTCAATCCAGTACAAAGCATCCCAAAGAGATGGATACAGCAGACTGCTCTTCTTTTTAATTATTACCCTTTCAACTCTTCAAGTTTTATGTCATCCTCAAATCTGAGAGTTCAGATAAATATTTTGAACTATAAACCTGGAATCTCCTGCTAGAATCTCCAGTCTCATCATGATTCTGTTTGCATGTTGGATTTGTTATAAGATTTGTTGTGAGAAGTGCTCCTATTCCAAGGTCATCCAGAAATACTCCACAATAAACTATTCCTTAAAATGTGTTGTTCTCCTGCAAAAACTTGACTGCCATTAATTATAAAACACCAATAACATTTTTTCATTATTATTTTAATTTGAGAAGCTTCAACTTGGAATATTCCAAATTCACAATGATGTTGATTTATTTATAGCCACTCACACAGTGTTGTATCATATGCAAACCTCTGTCCTAAAAATTCTTGATTGAAAAGACCTATTTGTTTATCATGTTCTCTCAGAACCTGATTAGTCAGACCTGAATGAGTAATAACTAAATGTGTTAATGTTGTCTTGCATGAAAAGCTATTTGAAGTGATATGAAGTTCTTTAGTATTTTGAGGACTGATACCATTTTCATGCATGGAAATTATCTATGAAATCTTGCCCTCATCAAATAATGTGCATCCTCTTCTCTAACCAGAAATTGAAAACTTGTGGCCTTCCAGATGTTATTGTATTGCAACACCCATCAGCTCTCACCAATATAGCCAACAAGGATGATATGATTTGAGGTACAGACTATCTGAAGGGTAGTTACTTTCATGTCTCTGTTCTGAATCTTCCATATATGGCAGTTCTGACAAAGGAAAGCTGTTGGTAGCAAACTCCTTCCTCTCTTCTAGTTCATCTTAAATCCCTCCCCCTTTATTCCAATGCCAAGCTCTCCCTCAAATTCATATTAAGGAGATTTTTTTGCATCCTAAACTATTCAGGTTATTGTCTTTAGCCCATTGTCTGCATGTTTAATAGTTTCATAGAAATTGAACACCCACACCTATTGGAATCCCCCATTGTTCACAAATGATGATGATGCAGGAGCTTTGCTTTCTTATGCAGGCTGAATGCCTTTCTGCTAGGATGAATTAGGCATATAAGGTACTGCTATCCCCTCCTATGCAATGTATAAGCTACAGCTAGTGGCTGCTGGCTGCCCTGTATCTATCTCATTTCCATTATAGGGCATTTTAAATAGCTTTGCTTGACTCAGACTTAATAGTATAACTGCAGGTATATATCTATTTAAAGAGTACAGACTATGAAGCTTTTATTATGAGCATGGGCATAAAATGGAAGAAATTAGACATTTGTATAGGCCCTCTCTGATGCTTTTTCACTAAATCCAGTTAGAAAATGCTGCTGTGGGATGGTGCATAAGATACCAAGACAACTGGCAGCTCCATGAAAATTTAATCTAATTTAAGAAATTGAGATTCTTGGACATTTTGACCTACTTTGAAAAGGGCAAATTAGTGCTGGCACCTTTAACTGCAGTTCTTAATGAAATCCATCTGCTATAAATGAGGAAAGTTGCCATAAACAGTACTGGACCGGAGAGAATGTATTGCAGCATAGCAATATATAGTAAACACAAGTCCTTTCAAAAATGCAGAGATGAGAGATAATTTTAACAGACTTGTTGAAGAATAGACCAGTGATCTGAAGCTTCATGAAAGCACTGCATACAGAGCTAAGTGCAAGCTAAGGTTACCTAATTTTTCTTCCAAGCAAGGCTAAAATATCCACTGAATGGATAGCACTTTCACCAGCTTTGTACAGTGTGTGTTATGGCAGAAGGGTCAGAATATTATACACACTACCCTAAAAGTACACCCTTGGATTCTCATGGGGGGATAAGATGTGTGTGGACCAGTAATTCATGGTATTTGAATTACTATGTGTGAAAGTGGTCTAGGAGGAACTCTGTATATGGATACCTGGTCCTAAAGTGAAGCAGAATTGCAATGATGTGAAGGGTTATAGAAGTGTACAGAGCATTCTGTGTTTAGCAGGCAAATGTTTTGCCATTCTTCTGTGCTATGTGCCAGTTCCAATACCTTTGGGTTGCATCCTGAGCTGTGTGCTTGAAAGAAGATTACACACACACACACTCACACACAGAGAGAAATCCTATGCTTTCTCTGTTTTACATCAGCACCCTAATGCCAGAGTGGGGGAACTGCCAAGAGTTGGGGAACCATCAGGAAAGTTCTATGGTATGAATCAGGATGGTTTAGTGATAGGAATGATGAAATGAAATCAAGTGGAAGCATCCCACATGAGCAGACTAGACCATTGTAGAATGAAATGAACTGAGAATAGAAAGATTGTAACCCTAGTAGCAGCCCTAGCTGGATAATGAATCTCTATATTGTATTGTGTGTCTGGTGGAACCACCATTTTACTTCTGTTCCAGCCCTGAATCTGAAATCAAATGATTGGGTCTGTTCTTGGTGGCATGGTGGAAAAAGACTATCTCCGTAGTATTAAATGGCACTAGTATGGAAATGAGCTCTGTCAAACCTAATGCATCCACCACCAGGTCTGTTGTTGGCAAACCAACTACGGGGGATCTAGGTGAGTCCAAAGATTTCTCTGATTAGAAAAGGACTAAAGCATTTGTTGTTAACTGCCCTTGAGTAGATCCTAACTCATGGAGACCCTGTGGATGGGTAATTTCATAAACTCAGGTAACTAATCCTTAAGAGCAGTTTGGAGCGGTTCTCAGTGAAGAAGTGCTTACCTGGGTAATGTGAACTTTCTGTGCTTCGTGGTATCATTGCCTTTACGCATTTGTCTACTTAATATTTAAATTCCTCATCACCTGCTTTTATTTCCAAAAAGAAGTCAAACAAGATTGTATAAAAAACAAATGCAACAATTTCAAATACAATGTCAAAAAAAGGCAAACAATTTTGAAATGTATCAAACATTAAAAATACTAAAACTTTCAATTCATTATATTAAAAATACAAATTCAGTACTGCCACATAATATTTATAAGTATATAACTATCCAAGAGGATAATAATATAAAATCCATATTTTATCCAAAGTCTAGGATTATACTATGCCAATATACTTAATGATACTGGAGTAAATTATGCAATATAAGAATAATTCAAAGTAAAAGAAAACCAAACTATATAGAGAAAGATTGAGAGAGGGGGTTGATGGGGAGAGTTAGGCCCTTATTTGTTTTTCTTGTAGTACATTTTTGATATAAATAAGAGTACAAATGGTACATGAAAGTATATTGATTAGTTCTCTGACTCATAAGTTCAGTTCTTAGTAGCAACATTCTCTGGGTTTATTCTATTCCCATTTTAGTACTGAATATCAGCTGAAATGAAAGAAAAATCAACTATTTCCCAAGTACTTTCTGCCACATCTTTTCATATACTAATGCTCTTGTCATGGGCCTCCTCTGTCATTCCCCCCTCACTTTGCATGTCCAATAGGATTCTGAAGCAGTGGGAGAGAAGCAAACAATGGACCACCTATTTGTTTCAATCAGCCAGGGCTCTATCTGTGAAGAAAAGCATGTGTTTGGATGTATTTTGAAAGTGCCTATCTTAAGGTAGTATGTGGCCTCATGTAATTATGTATTAGATCTTTGGAAAAATATAAGGATTCATTCCCCCTCCCCTGATGTTCATGCTTAAGACTGTTACATACAGTTCCATCCATGCTCGTACATTACAGAGGTAGTTTAATCATCCGTAAGAAATTACTAGCTTCTCTGTTCGTGAAGCATGACATTTCAATTGCACAGCCAATAAAAGAATTACACGAGGAGAGCTGAAATGATTTACTGTATAGAAAGCCACAAGACCAAGGTTACCATGGTGAGCTTACCTTTCTGTGCAAACAAGGTCAAGTGAGAGTGACCCATCAGTGGACAACCTTCAGTTCCAACATAGTAATATATTGCTCCAACAATGGTTTGTTGCCTTCCTTTTTTAAATAAATATAAACATTTAACCATTTTTGGGGAAGGAAGAAAATCCCAAGTCTGTGATTTCAAGGTCTGGGGAACAGTGAATGGGAAATCAACACTCCCTACATTTGCAGTATTTGTTACAACCAACTTCTTAGAAATGTCCCACATTGAATAGATTTCTTTAAGAATTATATTGTTGATGATGTGGTTTCTTGGGATCTGTTTTACAGTAATCATAAGAAACTATTTATAGACACTGAAACAGAAATGCGTGCACAAATGAAAATTAGAAAGAACCTTATAATCTATTTTTTACTTGTCCTTCACGGTGCATTGTAAAACTTCTTTCCATTGTATCTGGGATGAAGAGATCACTGGTAGTAATAATTTCTATGCAGATAAGGCCAAAGGGCGGAACACATATACACACACACAGGCACACACAACCACAACAGCTGCAGATACAATTAAAATATTTGAATAAAATAGTCCAGCAGAAACCAGAGAGTTTAATGCTTCTCTGGAAAACATTTTGTTGATGCAGAAAATGAAGACTATACTAATAAATGTCTCTTGAATTACGTATGCTGTAAGGAAATGAAGCCCTTTGGGTTATGAATCGTAGATTTAAAGAGAAAGTCATCAAATATTTAAGGTGAAAATGCAGAAACACATGCTAGCTGTCATGTGTAAATTTGGTGAATGTTATGACAAGGTTTTTAAAACATTCATAGTTGGAGTATTTTTATGAAAATATGCATTAATTCAAACCAGCATTCATATTGAGCAACTTGAATTTTCACAAAAAGAAGAATAAAATCTAGATGCATGAGAGATCATTGTTAAGCCAGAAATATATGGCTGAAATATATAGTAATTGTGTTTAAATTATACATTATAAGGCATACATATTGGTATGTTGTCATATTATGCATTAAATTTAGTGCATAAATCAGGTTGTTATAATTCTGATGTTGCCAAAAGGCAGAAAATATGACAAACAGAACAAGGCATGTAGATATTATCATACAGTATAATTCAATGAACATTTGTTTTATGTACATTAACTTGTGTTAATAAAAATTACATTCATTTATTACCCCTATTCCATATGATAATTATAAAAGGTTGCTTTTTTTTCTGGAAAGTCATTGCAAAAATATGAATAATCCATTGGCTTAATTTCTTTATAGACAACATCCTATCATAAGATTAGCCACAGAAAGGAAAGCATTATTGATTTCAGTAATAATTTTTTAAATATTGCTACATTCCAATGCTGAAATGGCTGATCTAGTTTTTGCTGGAAACTCTATGTGTTTAAAGCAGTGCATGAACTTGCAAAATGTGAAATATAAACGGTACTTATTTGATATCAGATAATAATAATAATAATAATAATAATAATAATAAATTCTATCCCGCCCCTCTACCGAAGCAATTGGGGCAGATGTTATGTTGAAACTTCAGAAAATGTGCCTTTTAGACAACTGGGAGTGAAAATATAGCAATATTTTAAAATAGTAATTGGTAAACACACTTAACAGTTGCAGTAAGAACTGGCAATATAGATTTAATGCATCAAACCATGGCATGTGGAAAATTCCTTTTATTCAAATAACTTCTCATGCACAACATTGCATTATGCACACACAATACCATTTGAAGTTTGAAAGGATGGAAGCTGGGTAGAGAGGCAGACAAATATGATGTTACTAGGTGAGGGCAAAGTTCAGAGTGCTGACAGTCCTCTCATGGATATATCTGTAATTCAAATAGCAGGATTGTGTATTTCTGGAGATGGCAACTGCATAAGTGGGGGAAGATTTTTGCTTCTGTACCCTTGGGGGAAGAGCCAGCATGATGTAGTGGTTTGAGCAATGGGTTATGATTCTGGAGACCAGGGTTTGAATCCCCACATGGCCATGGAAACCCACTGAGTGAACTCACACCCCCTCAACCTTGAAGGCAAAGATAACCCCCCTCAGGACAAATCTTGCTAAGAAACGCCCATGATAGGTTCACTTCATGTTTGCCATCAGTCAGAAATGACTTGAAGACACATAATAACAAACTCCTAGGGGCCTCTTTGTTGGCTCACTGGTGCATTGGAAATGGTGCCTTGCTATAGCCTTACTGTAAGATGACTTGGGTCTCATGTTGGGAGATATAAAGGAAATAATTAATTTCCAGTTTTTGTTTTAAGACAATTTTTAGGTTTGGGAGTGGAGGGTTTGTCGGAATGTGGAGGTTGTTACCAGTCAAATTGCCATATATTTCAATGATTTTGGCACAGTTTCTGCAGTTTGGAGGCTACCCTCACTTCTTTAAAATGAGTGGTAGAGCAACTTTGGTGGATCTAGGGGCCAATTTTCTGGGAAATCATGAATTCTCCTCCCCAACACACTCAAAATCCTGGAAAAAAAAACCAAATCCAAAATGGAAGTTGCCAGGTGTCCACTCCTGGTTTTTAAAAGTGTGTGTGTATGTGTGTGTGTGTTCATGAGAGAGAGAGAGCACTAGTGGAAGGGGGGGGGGAAATGTGCAATTTATTTAAAAGATTCATCACCAGTCCTGGAGGTTCCCCAGAAGAGGCAATTTATCCTACCCTTGCCAGCCATTAAATAGCAGTCTGGATGAGTGGGTGTCTGCCAATGCAAAAACAATTTTCTAGACCACATGTGGCATCAAGGTACACTTTGTCCATCCCTGAAGTAGGGCAGTCTTTCTTCCCTTCTTAAAGAATACCAGTCACGTACCATGAATGCTGTGGCTAGTCTATTTGGTTCTGTGGCCTGAAAAGGAGTAAGTTTGCGGAAAGCCAGTGACATGTTGGACAAATAATGGAAAGTGACCCATTTGCTTAGTTCTTTGGGTGACGTTTCTGTCACTAAACATAGACCCCGGTACACTGAATGTAGGTATAATAAACCAAGTCAGGCTGTTGTCGATCACAGCCTGTATTGTCTGGCAGCTGTACTCCAGCATCTGTTTCTCTCATCTAGAGAAACACCTTCCCTGTCACCTATGACCTTACATCTTTAGGTGAAGATATCAGAGACTGAACTTGAAACCGTCTGCCTGTAAAATATGTTTTAGCCATTGAACAATGATTCTCTTCTATAGTGGGTTATTTGATGACCAACCATGAAATAATGAGACCAGATACCAGTAAATGGAATAAGGGCAACTTTATTGACCTGCTCTATATAACTAAATTTGGGCCTGGGGATAAGCAAAACGAGTGGGAGGAACCTGCAACCAGCCTCCTGAGCTGTCAATTGAACAAAACAGCAGACCCCAGGAGCAATCCAAAAACCATTGATTGCTGCCCAGACAGTCATTTACTACAAGACAAACCCAAGGGGCTTCCCCCCAAGTCCCAAGACATTATAAGAGAGAGTAAACCTTTAGGTCAGCCCAACGGCAGATTCCTTTGTCATTCCCACAGGTCCCATGATCACAGAGGCAGTTCCAGAGCCAATCCTTCACTAAAATGGTGCCAAAGTATCTAATAAATTCTCCCCCTGTACCTGCCAAGTGGGAGCTTATTTTAGACACCATCCATAGCCAATTCTCCAAGTCCCATTGGATTGTGTGAAGCAGGTAAAAAACAAACACAGGTAAAGGGGATCAAATTCCTACTCGGCCCCAAAGCAACCACCTTAGGTCACACTGCATTGCAAGAGGGCAGGTGGGTCACAGCAAGAAGAGGAAAAGGGCATGCAAAGGGCACTAAATAGCGTCTGCCTCTACCCCTTTCCTGATTATGTACATTCTTGTCTTGCTTTTTTGTCCATATTTGTCTCTGTGTGTAAATTTGAAATAAAATATATTCCCCCCCCCCCCCCAAAAAAATAACCTAACTTATTTTCACTAATTTCCCAGTTTCACCTTTTTCCCCCCATTGGCTTTGCCTGAGCAATGGGATTGTGAAACTGCCTGAACTGAATTAGAAGACTGTACAGTCTTTTAAAACATACCTCAGCTCACCTGCAAACATTCAGTAAATGTTGCTGTCCTATAATATATTAAGGCAGTTATTTTGCCATGTTCAGAGTAGTACAAATACATTCTCAGACAAGGAGGCATCATAGGCACCTCTTATTCCAGAAAGAAATGCATGCAGAAAATGTCTCAAATTGATCTTGCAAGATTTCCAACTTCAGCTACCTGGAATTCAGGTTCATAATCTATTTTTAACTCCCACATTAGTTGCTCATTAATAGCTTGGTATCATGTCAAGAACTGGCTAAATTTGAAAATTTACATATCAGAAGGATTTTCAGAAGTCCTTTGCACATGCCTAAACAATTTGAAGGCACACAACAATAACAACTGCTGCTACTGAGGGCTGCATCTACACTGCAGAATTGATGCAGTTTGACACCGCTTTAACTGCCATGGCTGAATGCTATGGAATTCTGGGGTGTGTAGTTTTGGGAGATATTAAGCCTTCTCTGTCAGAGAGCTCTGCTGCCACAAGAAATTCAGCTAGTTTCAAAGGTGTTACAAGAACCCTTTGCATTCTGATATTCCACTAACAGGACTATGGGCCGATACACATGGCCCATAAGGGGCAGGTCTGGGCCGCCCTGGGAGTAGCAGATCAGGGCCACTCCTTTTTTGCCACAAATGCCACTCCTTTTGGGGGTGGCAAAAGCCGCCCTTTGAGCTGCTGCCACAGCAATTTTGCATCCCTTTGGCGCAGCGTGTATGCATGCTGCGCCAAGAGGGCGCCCTGATGCTGCAGGCCATGAAGATGGGCACGCACCGTCAGGGCGGAGCTGGGGTGGAGTTGGGGCAGCCAGCTTGTGGTTGCCCCACCCCAGCTCTACTCCCAGGTATCAACCCTATGTCTCTGAATATAAAGAAATAAATCAAGAGACATATAGAGAGATAAATCAAGAGAAATAAATGCAATGGTAATGATACAAACAGAAGCAAAAGAGCATATAAGAGAGGACAGTAACTTTGCTGGAATTTGGTTCTGAGAAGTTGCCCAAAATCTCATGTAATTATTAAAATGAATTTTTCCAATAATGGGGTCACTACAAGTCCAAAATAACTTGAAGGCACACAGCACACAAAGAAGCCAGAGAATGGGGAAATAAGTCTTTGTAAACAAATGAACTAAAATGCAACCAAATTGTCTCAAATGTGGGGGGTTGCAGACTGCCAGAAATAGTGCAGATTGAGTCCACTTTTAGGGTTAGGGTTAGTGCTAGGGAATCATAGGAATGTTTTTCTCTCTCTGAGACATTGAGCCTTCTCTGTCACAATAAAATACAGTTCCCATGATTCCCTAACCCTAACCCTAAAAGTGTATTCAATTTGCACTGTATCTCCTTTTGTGGATCTATGTGCTTTTCAATGTTGGAGAATCATTATTATTATTATTATTTGTCAAAGCAGGATAAAACTGTGACTAAAGAACTTTGTATGTATCATGAGAACAATACCAAGTGCCATAGGCTATGTTTGAGAGGAAGGACCTGGCAAAACCACCTCTTGAGTATTCAATACATAAGAAAAAACCCGTGAAACTCATGGAGTTTACCAAAAGTTGCTAGGTGACTTGAAGGCACATGCACACACACATTTGAATTCAACAATCAAGTGTAGCCCTTAAGAACATGAAGCTAGATTTCTCACTGTCAAACAGATGGTGAGGACATCCCTTCCTGCTCTGATATAACACTGGAGAAAGAAATGGTCTGAGGACTTTACAACATCCCTTACACTTTTTTTTCTAAAGCATTGCAAACTTAATTAGGAATATCCCTGATCTATGTCATAAATTGCCTTTGGAGAGAAAAAGTGTCTCTGGACGTTATCACATGGGGGAAATCTGTTGGTTAATCCACACAAATCCCAAACAAAAACTGAATTTGTGCCTCACGATTTCACATGACGTCGCACAGAAACTTGACAGAAACTGGTATTATCCGAGATCTTTTTAATTTCAGGAGTTTAGAGGAAATGCATTTGCGAAATTACAGTAATTTCACATTTACTGTAATGTGAAAAGCAAATACGCACGGACAATTCTCTTTTAAAACCTGGAGGAGGGCCAAGAGGAGGAGGAGGAGGGGCCTCCAGGGAGGGAGAGTCCTGGGCTCCTTCTCAGTGCCAGGGAAGGGAAGGGAAGGGAAGGCAGCCCAGGAGAAAAAAGTTTGGGACAGAGGAGAAGTTTGGCATTTGGGATAGAGGGAAAAGGAGAGGAAAGAAGGCTTCCCTCGCAGCAGCTGTGGGTGGATGTGGGTGCAAGTGTGGGGTGTGCTTGTAGAGCAACTTGGAGCTCCATTTCACCATGAAGTTCTGCCTTGCAGATCCTACAAAGGGGAAAGGCTTATGGAGGGGGCATGGGAGCTACCTCCAGTTTCCCCCTCTCAATCCCTCCCTTGCCTTGCCTTGTCTTTCCAGCCTCCTCCTCCTCCTCCTCCTCTGCTCTCTTGAGAGGTCCTAACCCCAACGGAAGGGGGTTAGGACCTGTGCAGGAGGACATGACCCCAAATGTAGGGCAGTCTGACATTTCCTCCTGGGAAATGCAGGACTCGCCCTGGAAAAGCAGGATCTTGTCACAAAACACACCCATTTCCAGTACATGTATGGGTTCTTTTCACTTGTGTATGAAAGTTAAAACATCTTTTTTCGCTTTTAACTTAATTCTGTTATTACTGTAATTACGTGTGAAAAGCTTTTGCGTAATTAAACTCTATTTTCACTTTCTTTTCGGGATGCTTCATTTCCACTTTATTATCTCTTTAACAACGAAATTGGCCCACGTGTGATAACGTCCTCTGTTAGTGTTTGTGTGAATAAATCCTATCAGAAACCTGGGGCTTTGAGACTCCCCTTGTGTGTGGTGTTTGTGCATGCATATAGATACATGCATTTTGCACATATATGTCTAAAAATTGGTATGCTTCAACTGTTCAGAAGGGGTGGCTGTCTTGCAAATTTGATCTAATTTTGGCCAAAAATTTAACAAAATCTTTCTTTTTATAAAACAAAACATCCAAAATTTAAAGGCTTCCGTCACAAACACAAAACTCTGAAGCTGTGTTTCTGATGTTTAGCAGGTTTCATCTCCATGGAAGCAGGAACTATGACTGCAGATTTCATCCTATTATGAAAAAAGGCAAAAATTATCGCATTGTAGGCATACCAAGCTTGGAATACCAAAGCAAAGTTGAGATAAGTGACCTCCACCTTGGTTTTGAAGTTAAATAGGTGACCTTCAAAAAGGATCAAATATAATTAGGATACTTTCTGATGTTCTGAATCAGTGCCTGAAGAATCAGTGCCTGAATTGAATCTTACCTTCATTGTGCATCATCCCTAACCAGCTCAAAAATTAGAAGCACATGTCAGTGAAAATAAACCTAAGTAGAAGAGCTTCTCCAGATAGTGAATCTGCATGGCCAAAAACAGTGTGGCCCTTGTAAGACAGAAGTGGGATTCATGCAGCATTCTAGCTATTGTTGGACTACAATTCCCTGGATTCCTTACAATTGTCTATACTGACTTGGGCTGCTGGGATTTACAGTCCAACAACACCTGGAAGGCTGCATGATTCCCATGCCTGCTAGAAGATCAGGGGTAGGGAATGTGGGGGCCTGAAGATATTTTTGGATTGCATCTCTCATTAGCATTCCATAGTCAGGTTAGCCAATTCTGAGGGATGATGGGCATTGTAGTTCAACATCTGGTGGACAATATCTTTATTGCTTTGCTCTAGAGTAAGCCTGTTTTCCTGAATATGAACCAGAATTTATAAATGTTGGGTTTTTTTTAAGCTGAACTCCCAGAATTCCCTAGCCATGCTGAAGACCAACAAAGTAATCCCCCTCCCACCCCAAGTTCTGACCTCAGGCTTAGCACATACTGTACAAACTACACACAAGTTTATAACAAATATATTTCTAGTTATCCACAGACTTGATGCAGCTGTGGCTATCAACGTCCTTATTTCCTCCAATGTTTAGTAATTTCATTTTGTTTTATCAGAAAATCTTTAGTATTTTAGTCTTTGATCTATGCCAAATATACTGCTGTGGCTTTAGGTTCATACCATATAGTTCTGCAATACAATATATTTTTAGTGACAGCTTTGCTATGAAAAACATCTTAGCACAGTTCTCTGTGGATTGCTTATCAAATTAATATCTTCAAATTGTAAATAGCACCTGATTGCTATGGCTGTATACATCTTGCAAATGATAATATAAAAATTTGTTGGGATATCTCTTTCAGTACAATTCTTTTTGGATTCTTTTGGATGCATAATTATTTCTGCTACTTAAATGTTTGCAAACTTGCGTGCGCTGATTGAGATGAAAACAAACCAAATCAGCTGTCAATATAATCTCTTCAGGTGAGAATTGACAAAAAATTAAGCAATTTAAGACAGAGAAAAAGTTCTTAACTAACAGTAAGTTTCCTTAAGACAGGAAAAAGAAAACATATTGAATTTCACATGCTGAACATCACCAAAGTGAACAAGTGAGGTAGCTTTAGCTGTTGACATTCATTTTCATTCCAGACAGATGAAGGGAAAAGAACAACAGGAAAGTAGTTATGGCACCTGGAGAGATAAAAAAGGACAAGAATAGGCAAGTGGCTCATTAATCCCTAATACTTATTAATCAGTCCAACAACCTGAGTCAATCCATGTCATGAATTAATAAAGAGAAGACAGGGTTCTCAGCTAGCTTCACTGCCTCAGCTTAAAAAGATGCTCAGATGTCATTTTTGGAGAATCAGATATCAAACTGGTATGAAATTGACAAAGTCAATAATGGATGAATGGCCCTGAGATTTCCAGGCCACAACTTGAGGCAGAGGTAGGGCCTCTGGTGATGTCATTAAGCATTGTGCACTAAGTACTAACCACAGTTGCTCATAGCTTGTCATTCAAACACACATAGAGATAGAGATTATATATTTTCCTATTTGGAAAATAAAACAGAAATCTCAGCTAAAGCAGCAGCTCCTAGACCAAGGTTCTTACTTAGGAGATTAATCACACTACAGTTAAGCCAAATTAAAAAGAGACTTAGGGCCTCGGCAGACGACTAATAGGGTCGTCTTGGAGACAGGGAAGAGGAGGGGCAGCCGCACGAGCGGCGCCCCTTCCTCCTCCCGAGGTTGCCCTCGGAGCTGCCGGCCCTCCGCACGGCCGGCACTCCGAGGGCAACCTCCCGCCGCAGCGTCCGCACACGCTGCGGTGGAAAAGTCAGGGAAAGTGCGCCGACGGTGCGCTGCGGTGTGGCTGCGTCGCTCCGGCGGCGCACCGTCCCACGGTGCCCCCGACGCCATCATCTGCTTCCCTCCTTACCTTGCCCAAATTGAAGTAAAATTCAGGCTGCATCCGGATGCTATCACATGGGTTTTGTCCCAAAAACTGCCATCTGGATGCAGCCCGAATTCAGCCAGGCTGACTTAACTTGCTCCAGCGGCCATTTTTCAAAGTCAGAATAATTCCAACTTTGAAAAATGTCTGCTGGAGTGAGTTAAGTCAGCTTGGCTGAATTCGGGTTGCATCCAGATGGCATTTTGGGGGGCAAAATTCATGTGATAGCATCTGGATGCAGCCTGAATTTTACTTCAATTTGGGCGAGGTAAGTATCTTTTTAATTTGTCTTAATTGTAGTGCAATAATCTCCTTACTTAGGATGATGGGATAAGGAACTTTTAATCTTGCCTTTTTGTTTCTAGACAGAAGGTAGATTCAGAGCAGCACTGAGGGTGAGCTCTGGCTCCCTAACAACTGAGAATAAAGGAAGCCAACCAAGGGCCTCTTTGCAGACTGCCAGAAATAGTGCAAATTGAGTCCACTATAACTGCCCTGGCTCACTGCTAGGGAATCATGGGAACTGTAGTTTATTGTGGCACCAGAGGACTCTGACAGAGAAGGCTCCATGTCTCAGAAAAAAATACAATTCCCATGATTCCCTAACACTGAGCCAGGGCAGTTAAAGTGGACTCAATTTGCACTATTTCTAGCAGTCTGAAGATACTCCTTCAGTAAACAAACCAAATTACAGCAAATTGCTGCTCTACTTGCCAAGCTAAAGATTTACACACAGCTCTTTCTTCTTGTCTGGAACTGAGACTACCAAAACTGGAGGATTTGTAGTCTCATTTCCTGTCTGAAGATGATACACAAAAACTGGAGATTCAGGGTCAGACTCTGAGATCTGGAAACTCTAGCTGGGTGCCACTGCTTCCACTAGAACTGATGGTTCTTCTCCCTCCTGCAGCCCTCCATTGCTGAAGATGGGAAACCTTTTGGAACAGGCTTGTGAGCACCAGGGAGAGCTGCAGCAGAATGAGGAAGTAAAAGAAAGTCCAAGTTCCACTAGCATTGGATAGCAAAGTACAGAATTGCTTCTTGGCCATTAGAAGATCTCTGCTACATTAAACGAAGACTGTTCTATCTGCCACAGTGGCTACTTAGATGCTTATGAGAAACCCATGAGTGGGACATGAAGCAATAAACTTTTGGGTTTCATTCCACGGTAGCTGTTAATTAGATGTATGCTACCAGTAATCATAGAGGTAACATATAACTATCATAACTACTAACCATTAGAACCATTAAAGAAATTCTCTTTTCTTCCTGATTTTTATGTTTCACTGAGATCTTCACCTCCTTTTTTTCTGAATAAGGGCCCTTTCTGATTTTGCTGTGCAGTCTACAAAAAACTGCTGAGATTTCCCTAATTCCAAAGCTCATAGCCAGTTTGGAATGGCTTCAATAGGCAGTTACTCTGAAGTACGTATAGGCTCCCATGCTATTGGTTAGTCCCAACTAGAGTAGATTAATTAAATCTGTTGTTGAACAATGGGTCAATGCATAGGTATATCTGATTATTTATTCATTATTTCATTTCATTTCTGTGCTGCCTTTTTCCCAGAAAGAGACTCAAGGTGGTTGACAAATAAAACCATTTTAAAACTTTACAATAATTTTTTAAAAATTAAAATCAATGAGCTAAAAACAGTATAAAAACACATAAACATACAAAAGTTAAAAACATAACTAAAGCACATGCCCCATATTAAAGCTTCCCTCACACAATTATATATTAAAAGCCAAATAATAATGCTTCTACTCAAGTCAGGACTAGTATTAGGATTTAGGTGATATAATGACTTGTCTCTGTTTATAGGTGTAAAAAAAATGCTATTAAACACGTGACTTGTAATTTTTTTGTAGACTTGTAATTTTTCACAGGATTGGATACTGCAAAGTGGACAAAGGCTTTGTCAAGCAACAGTTGTCTATTCTCAACAAATGCAGAGTTTTCAGTTTTCAGTTTTGTTAATATATTTGGGCTGTAAATTTATACATTAAAATGAACATCTTTTGTAGTTTTCTTATGGAAAATATAGAATGTACAGTATAGTCCAGAGCCTTTGCCCTCTACTCCTTACTCCTCTGTAATAATCTGTTGAGTTATAGGGCAAAGCTCAATACCTCCTCATTTACCAAGATTCACCACAGTATATAATATTTATACAAATTAAAAACTGTTAATAGCTAAACAATGTAATTGATTAACCTCCTGTATGTTTACAGCTCACTTTAATTGCATAAAAACACCATTTGTCAGCTTCATGTTCTATTGACAATGCTATTGATTTATCCGATTTGGGCTTTGTCTCCTCTCTCGTACATAAAACTCACATATGCAGTTCAAATGGGAAATGACTATATTGATTTCCTTAACTTGAGCCGAAATGCTAAAGATTTTTGGATAAGCTTTCTCATTACTTAAGCCAAAATCAATAGGAGAGAGCATCTTTTAATGAAAGAGCAGTTTGAGCAACGTACTTCAGAAATAGGGTCCCGCTCATCCTTTGCTTTACAAATCGATCTCCTCGGTTCCTTAAGTGAGGTCCAATTGGTTGACATTGTGGTTTGTCTTTATGTGTAAACTTGCAGCTTCAGAAAAACGAAGAGAAGGTACGGAGAGGACAAGAAGGAAGAGTTTTCTGCTACAGCAGGGAGAAGAAGGATGGTCTTCTCATGCATGTATCAGATCTTAAACCTCTGGGATTAAACTACCCTTACAGGAATATACTACAGAATTCTGACTAGTTCTATTTCATTTCTTTCAGACACCTTGCAGATTGAGATTGCTGAAAACTGTTGAGCTCCTCAGTCTTATTTCTAGGATTCTTTTAGTCTTCTTGAGAGCCATGAAAAATACCTTCACTACTGTTAGTTGTGTGGTGTACCAGAGTGAGCTATTGTTTTGTTTGGGGCTGTATTCATATCAAGAATGAAATAGAAGAACAGTTTTGTATCTTGCTAATTTAACTTGGATTTTTTCTACCTACTGTTTCATGACCATTTGATTTACTGGTTACAGAATGAACAGACTGACGCAGAACTGTGTGTGATAAATGAGGAGCTAAAGTCGAAGAGCAGCAGAATAGACTTGGAACATCCTGCAAGTTATATGGGCAGGCCAAACATCAGGTACTGTACTAAGATATCATTAACTGCCCCAGACTACATAAATTAAGCTGATTACGCCTTCCCTTAATTAACTGAGAATGACCTATTGATGTATAGGCACAGTAAGATAGAGACTACATGCTGCTCTGTACTAAATTTATAGGTTTTCAATTAGTTCTACTATTGACTTGGATTCTAGTGAAAGAAAAACTTTGCGTATATGCTCAGTGACTCCTGTTTTTAAAATTACTAGGGTATTTGCAACTGGCATCATCCTATATTGTTTTTTTTTTTAAATAATACTATGGTTTAGTTTGTAATGAAGTCAGAGTTCCTTTTGGTTTGCTTTTGTCATTTGAACTGCAACTGATTTGTATATGGTTGTTGTAGTCCAAGTCTTCTATCCTGCATGCTGTTATGCTGCTTCAGCCTCATTGCCTTTGATATTTAAACAGATTAGATTAGCAGGACCACAGCCTAAAATATATTTAGCTGATGTATAACCTTGACTAATAGTAGTAATGGTTTTATTAGGAGTCATGTTTCATTGTGCTGTTAAAAGAACACTGGGAATGAAAATTCAATTAAATGTGTATTTGTGAGAGGACAGCATTAAAAGTAAAATCCATAATATGTTTTAAGGGATTGTTGTGTAATATTCTTTGCACAAACATTTAATTTGGAATGCATAGGAAATTCATGAATTAGGATTACTCCCAGATAAATGATATAATATTTTGGAGATAAACAAACATCACCACTACCACCATCACTCAACTGAAAAAGCATTGTAGTTCTCTTCAGCTTTGACATATTTGTTGTGCAAAGACTTGTGAATTGGTTTAAGATTAGGTACCTCTTATAACAGAAATTTACTAAAATTAAAAAAAGGAGGTGGCATGTATGCATGAAAATAGACTTCTGGAGGTATGTTACTACCTGGAATGAGGAATCTCACTTGAAATGACCTTGATCCACATGTTGAAGCTTTGTGAATGTAGAAAATTGGCACTACACATGGCAGGTTGTATATGATTTACTTTATCTTGCTCCTCTTGTATTCAGACTGATGATCAGAAATATCATCATTTATCCAAACAGGTCTGCATGCATATAGAATGAACTGTTATCAAATGTGTAGTTGCTGGAGAGGACTATTCTGCTATCATTATATCTCTTGGGTCTCAGCCATATTGGGTCAAATAACTCTGCTATGTTTGATGAAATGGGAGTGAGCCTGTGTTTCATTTGCTAAAATAAGTGTAGTAAGAATCCATGAACTGAAAACAAAAAGCCCTTGAGCACTTCCCACCAAAACTCTGCCTTGAAATGAACAAGAGAATGTCCACTCCTCCTATAAACTATCAAATAAGAACTTCTGAAATTATTAAATGTTTAGTCTCCCTTCAGTCTTAATCTCATTGAAGGAGCAGTGCAAGATTCTCCAGGCATTCCATTTCAGCGTTCAATGAATGCCCAAAGGGAAAGAATGAGGATGACCCTGTTTGCCCCACCTCCCACCATCACTGTCATTGCTGCCTTCCTTGTGTAAAGGATAGCTTCTGCAGTAGAGAGTCTTTCCTATCCATGTATGTTCCTTGTATGATTTCAGATTCATAAACAATCCTCTGTTGTCAAACGGGAAATATTCACTTAGAAATCACTTGTGAGTCAACCCTACCATTTAGTAAAAGTTGCTTTTAAAACAATAATTTATTTTAGATACCAAAAAGCCAGTGAGATTTAAGAAACCCTACTATGTCATATATAATGGTGTAATTTCAGAAGCAACCTTAATTCTTTAGTAGCCCTTGGAATTCCTAGCTGGTGAGCTTGGAATTAGCCCTTGGAACTCCTGGATGGATTTATGCTCATGCCAAAGATTCTTTTGCCCATAGAACACAAAGTTATTCCATTTGCCATCTTTCCTTTCCTGCTGAATTTCTCCTTCCTGCTTCTCACCTGAAAGTCAAAACAGTCCACAATGTAGAATCTATGACTAGAAACCATCTGTTTTTACAAATCTTGCCATACCAATCCTCCTTCCCTCCCCACTTCCCTCTATGAAAGGGATAGACCTTCAATAGTTAATTAAACTTTCTTTCTGGATAATCTCTGGTCTCTTCTCTCTTGCTTCTTCCATTCCACTGTCTTGTTTAGCTGAGGTTATAGTGAGTTCCATTAAATTTTTAAAAGTAGTTGTCCCCCCTTTCTTCCTGGGTCAGAACTAAAGGGAATGGTCATTTGTGGTGGCCCCTTTGGGAATTCCAGAGCATGAAGCCATGGCAGTCCAAGCGGTGCCAAACTGGATTATTTCTGCAGTGCGGATGCTCTCTTTCCTGTTGAACTCTCTCTCTCTCTCTCTCTCTGTCTCTTGCCAGGATCTGCCTGCGATGCAGCCACTGGTGGCTGCCAACCCCTCCTTCCCTGCCTCCATTCCTTTCGGATACAGCTCCCACACACACATCCCTCCACACACCACACACCACACACCACACACAAGTAGGCAAGGCAAGGCAAGGCAAGGCAAGGCAGATAGATGGGCAAGGCGAGGGGAGCCATGAGGAGCGGAGCCCCACTGCCAAGGCTGACCCTCTTCTGCAGACCCGTTTGGATTCCCACGCCAAGGGCTGACCCTCTCGCCCCGCTCCATCCCCCGGGGAAGGAAGAGCTCCACGATCACTCCCTCCTTCTTCTCCTCCGCAAGGCAAAAGATCAGCAACCCAAGTCCCCAGGGGGCAATGTCCCCCAGAAATCATGCTTCATGCTCCTGCTCCAAATGGAGGACAGTTTGACATTTTGTCCTGGAGACTGGAGAAGGTTGAATGAAATGCAGGACCCGCCCTGGAAAAGGAGGAGTCTGGTCACAAAACACACCCATTTCTAGTACATTTATGGGTTGTTTTTCCCCACTTGTGTATGAAAGTTAAAAACGTCTTTTTTTCGCTTTTCACTTAATTCTATTTTTATTCTAATTATGTGTGAAAAGCTTTTGTGCAATTTAGCGCAATTTTCACTTTATTTTTGGGATGCTTTATTTCCACTTTATTATCTCTTTAACCATGAAACTGCCCCCCGTGTGATAACGTCCCTAGTTACCTTAGCATATTTAGAATAATAAAATCACAGACAAGGACCCTGTAGTCCAACCCCTTGCCATGCAGGAACTCACAGCTAAAACATTCCTGAAAGATGGCTATCCAACCTCTGTTTAGAGACCTCCAAAGGGGAAAGTCCACCACCCCGTGAGGCAGACTATCCCACTGCCAAGCAGCTCTTACAGCCAATAAGTTCTTCCTAATGTTTAGATGGAATCTCTTTTTTGTAATTTAAAACCACTGGTTTGTGTTCTGTTCTCTGGAAGAGCAGAAAAGAAACTTGTTGCATCTTCCTGTTAGTGAATGTGCTCCATTTTTCTTATATATTTTAGCCATGTGGAGTTCCCTATGACCCCAGCCTGACCCTTGGGAGATGGCAGCCATAATCCCCTAGATTTAAGGTCAGGTAAGCAAGCTAAAGCTGCTTAAGACCACTAGAAATTTCCTGGACAGGCAGGTTTTGGGAGTTGCCCTTGGGAATATCCCATTATATTGGAAAAGCTACCTAATGGTGTTTGTCTTATCAGATTTGATTGCACCCCTTTCTCTAGCTTCCTGTCCTTGATAGTTTTGAAACCAAATGCATTGTTTAGACCAGGGGTAGGCAACCTTTCCCCTTTAAGGGCCGAGGGACTTCAGCTCCCAGAAGCCTCAGCCATGTTGGCCAATAGTCCCATGTTGGCCAATAGCTCCTGAGATTCTGGGAGCTGAAGTCCCTCGGCCCTTAAAGGGGAAAGGTTGCCTACCCCTGGTTTAGACTATGCCCAGACTTAGGTAAACAATAGTAAACCCATCAAGCCTTTGTCCATCTATTGTTTAACTCATGGCCAGGAGGCAGAAATTCCTTATAAGAACCCCTGGATTTTAGCAAACCTTGTGCTACCTTGGAAGTGCATGCTGAATCTCTGTTGGTCTGCGCTCTGAGATAGTTCCCGCGACCCCCTCTCTTGCTGGTTGTGCCTCTTCCACGGAACTCATCCTCATTCGCTGCCAGCAGTCCTGAGGAGTCTCTCGGGTGTGAGCATATCTCCCTCTACCCTGGCTTCCCTCTTTGCCTCCCCCGCTCTCGCTCTTTCCCGCTTGTCTTCTAGAGTGTGTGTGTTGCATTTGGATGTTTGCTTACTGTATTAATAAATATTTTCAGACTTTAATTCAGGGGTAGGCAACCTTTCCCCTTTAAGGGCCGAGGGACTTCAGCTCCCAGAATCCCAGGAGCTATTGGCCAACATGGGACTATTGGCCAACATGGCTGAGGCTTCTGCGAGCTGCAGTCCCTCGGCCCTTACAGGGGAAAGGTTGCCTACCCCTGCTTTAATTGGAGATTGGTCCATTTCAGCATCATTCCCTGCCAGAACTCTTACATCTCTGGTAGACAATTGGATAAGGTCTCAGAAGTGAAGTTGGGCACTTCCCTCTCACATTTGAGCTAATTATATATTCCCCAAAATTAGGTCTTTGTTTCCCAACATTCTACATGACAATCATTCAGCTATTTAAATATGGCTGTTGTATCACCTTTCAGTCTTCTCCAAGTTAAGCATACCCAGCTCCTTACTTGAACTAAATTTCTCCCAAATCATTTATATTCTGGAAAGAATTTGCCAAATAAGTGAGAGGTGTTTGCTGTTAGAAAAAAAGGTGTTTTGTTTTCATTTTTGGTGTGTGTGTGTTTGCAAAAACTGAATGAAGGCTTAACACCAATAGCTTGAAACCTACTCCAGTGTTTGATGCATGAAGCTTTGATGACACTGCAGTGTACACATTCTAATCTATGTATCCCTCTCTACTGGCTGCCTCAGAAATGTAGTTGAATCAAGGCTAAGAGTGTTAAGATCAGTATCTTTGCAATATTGTTGAAAATATGGATGGAACCAATTGAATTTGAATTGCAAAGATTTCTTAGCATATGAATAACTGTAAACAAGTGCCTTCAGCAGTATTTGTTGTGGAAGGTATTTGTCATGCTAAAGTAGAAAGCCAAACAGTTTGAGCCTGATAAGAAGATACCTGTAGTAATATAGTAAACCTATAACATGGTTCATGCCAACTTCATCTTGACTGTGAATGTTGTTATTTTAAGGTGAGCAGCTGCCAGAAGGATGGTATCATTAGGAATGTTGGCTGATTATTCTTTTTAAACATATTGGCTTGCTGATAATCCAGTATGTTTAATTGATATTTATCAAAGTGTGTTGATTTCCTAAGCAAAGGCAATGGCATTCTACTTTTTGGTTTGGAATTCCCAGCATCATTTGGAAAGTTCATTACTTGTTAGTGGTGATAAGGGGGAGAATAACAGTTTGGATGGTGGCTGAATTTAAAGAATTGTGGTTTTTCTATATAGGGAACTTTTTCAGCATTAGTGACTATGCTGTCTGCTAATCAGGATGTATTTGCATTCACATTGTCCAGCTTATATATTTATAAATAATCAAATATTATCCAAATGCTTTGGTCTCTAGTCTTTTCCTATAAATTCAAAGTTACACTTCTCCTGGAATTTCATGCCAACTTCATCTTGACTGTGAATGTTGTTATTTTAAGGTGATCAGCTGCCAGAAGGATGGTATCATTAGGAATGTTGGCTGATTATCCTTTTTAAACATATTGGCTTGCTGATAATCCAGTATGTTTAATTGACATTTATCAAAGTGTGCTGATTTCCTATAGATATTTATATATTTATAAATAATCAAATATTATCCAAATCCTTTGGTCTCTAGTCTTTTCCTATAAATTCAAAGTTACACTTCTCCTGGAATCTCTTTGAAAAATAGGCAATATGTAACAGTGATATAGAGTTAGTTGGAATTTATCTGTCATAATTGCTATGCAGCTTACTCAAAAGAAGCTACTTACAAGTCTTGTAACAGCAGAGTGAAATTGCTATGACACTTATGAGTAAGAACGAGATAAAACAACCTTGAAATCAGATCTTTATTTCACAAACTGTTTATTGGCTTATCAAGAAAATAAAATAACATGGGTATAAAGTGCAAAAATCCCAGGGCAGTCACTTTAATGTTGCTACTATAAACATTGTTTTAGCACATTCCAGGGTAGAGGACAGGTCTCCTGGTAGTCAGGTCCTTTCTGCATCCAGATTCCAATTGTCCTAGACCTACTTCGGAGATGTCCATTTCTATGATAAATGATGTAGTAAAAACTGGGATATTCCAAATTGCTGCACTACACAACCTTAACTATAATGCACTAAAGGTTTATCATACTCTAGGGATCTGATTACAGTATTTCTTGTGGTCATCTTTATGAGCTCAGTAAGAGAAGCTTGGGTATACTGAAGAATTTGGCATAGAAGGAAAGTTAATAATTTTTGTAACCTTAGATGTAGGAGGGAAGAGCATTCATGCTGAGCTATATCTTCGTTTTTCTGCTATCTCATTCTGTTTCTCTGTCTGTTTGAGAATGACATATCATTCCATAATTTAAGCAACATTTTCATTAACAGTCAGCAATTCTCTTCACAAGTATTTTCAGAAAATAGTACAAAGGTATGTTGGCTTCCTGAATAGTTTAGGATATTTTCACATTACATAAACAATAACTGGAGAATGTATATAATTATTCTTTCCCAGGAGCTAAGACAATAGTCTGGACTGATTCCAAGTCACTCCCAGGCTCTCTGGGGAAAACAGGAAATACAATCAAAATAGGTGATTTCTTCTCATTTCTAGGGACTCAAAATCTGTCACCGTGTTAACTACAAGTTGAAGAAAGCTCATGCTGTCAATTTCTTTCTTTCTCAAAGGTGCTACAAGATCTCTCTATGTATTGATTCTACAAACTAACATGGCTATATCTTTGAATTCTACAAACTGAAGGGTCAGCATTTCTCTAAATACATCCTTTGGTACACCAACACTTTTCTCTTCCTTCTTCTTCCTTGGTACTACTCAGATATTCTAGTTTCTACGCAGTAGTACTTGGTACTGCTCAGACATTCTAGTTTCATTTCTTGGCTTTGATCATTCTATTTGGCCTGTCATTTCCATTTTCTACTGCATTTTCATTTCCCCCCCCATTTTTACTGCAGTCCAACAACACTAAGAGGGCCATCCATTTTAAAGAATTAGAATTGTTTTAGAGTGTGTTCAGGCAGCTGCACTGATTATACTTCTCTTTACAATTTGGTGATATAGAGTTAGTTGGAAATATTTTTAAAATAAATAAATTCAATTAATTCTTGAAATGAATTTCTAAATGAATGCCTTCAAATGCAAGAATGGATGCTTGTTATCTGTCATCCAAGATCTTTTTGGTCACTCTAATTAAACCATTGAGCTGCTGTGTATGTTGGCCATTTTGTTGACTACTGTGGCAGAAGGGATTTTATGTGTTCACTCCTGCCATCTCCCCAAAATGAATAAGGCAAACTATGTAGCTTGAGAGAGTTCTATTTAGTGTAACCAATGCCTACAGCAAACACTTAATTCCTTTAAAAGGTAATTTCTGCAGTGGCAGACAATGTCATATATGTCACTGGTATGATAAATCCACTCTGGGTTTTATTCCAGAATAAAACACAGAGCAGAATAAAAATCAATTCACCACAGCACTGGCACCACATCTCCACTCCAGCTACCCTGTATCTCTATTCTGTTGCTCAAGTTAACCTCACAGATTGATTCAATTGTGCCACAAGGTTTTGAGTGCAGAACAGGATATGCCCAAACATAGGCCAGTATCATCCTTCCTTCAGCTTAAATATTATTCTAAAATATCATTTAGAAGGCTCTCAGCAAATGTCACTCGGAGGAAATTGAGAAGCACATGCACAACACAGAAATGCAAACAGCAAAAGTAATTTAACACTCTATTTAACACAATTATAATGGATTAAATATTAATACATGAGAATAACCAGTGGAAAACAATTTAAAGCATTTCATTCTGGATCTGAGTTACTGCCTTTCCCCCCACCTTGGCCCACCTGATGATGCAGTGAATAGTGTCACATTGGAGGCTACTGTGGCTGGGTGTACTCCCAATGCTTACTAGCTTTCCTTGGGGCAATTCATCATCTTTATATATTATAAAATGTTATATCACAGGATTCCTGTAAAATTATAGCTACAAGGTTTGTGTCATATGCCCAGTACACATAAACACGTTAAAGGATACTTTACTGTATGAATCTTGTAGCAGGAAATAACATGAAAGCCCTCCCCAACCTGATGTCCACAGATGTTTGGGTTTCAACTCTTGTCAGCCCTTGTCAGTATGACCAATGGCCAGGGGTACTGGGGGATTGTCATTCAAAACATTTGGAGGGTGCCAGGTTGGTGAAACCTGCTTTAGTTAGAAGGTAAATTAAAATCTGGATAGATAAAGCTTTGCTACAATATGTGCTATTCACTAATGCAACTATTGTTTACATCTTAATTTCTGTGTGTCCATTAAAATTCTCCTTTTAGAAAGCCCTGTGTAAATGTGATTTATTGAGTCCAGTTTGCCTAAGATGTGCTATTAGCCAAGGTCTCAAGACCCCTGATAGGCACATGTACTCAAAACATGAGAGAGTTCATTCATTTGCTCTGAGGCCATACCTGGTAATATGAAATATTAGGGCAAAAGCCCATTTCCACCAATTGATATTGATATACATGCTGCCCATGATCTTAGAACAAGAAAATAGCCAGCTTGGCAGCCATTGATACCCTTATGCTCCATTACTTTGTCTAATGACCACTCCCCTTACTGCTATCTAAGTTGGCGACCATGTTATGTGGCAGTAAATTCTACTGTTATTTCTTGAAGAAAAAGAAATACAGTGGCCCTTGATATCTGCTGTTGTTTGGTTCCAGGATGCCCCTGTGGATAAAAAAAAAATCTGTTGATGCTCAGGTCTCATTATATACAATGACATGTAAAATCGTGTCTTTTATATGAAATGGCAAAATCAAAGTTTGATTTTTTTTAATTAAAAAAACCATTTTAAAGCTGTGGATGATTGAATCCATGAATGCAGAATCCATGGATATGGCGGGCCAACTGTATTTCCATTTATCTGTTCTGAATTTCCTACCATTCACTTTCACTAGATCTGGGGTTCAGGATATGAAATCAACTAACCAGTCAATCAGTCTTCCCTAAGTTTTCTGTTGGTGAAGGCAGACAAAAGATTTCATATACCTTTAAATCCTTTATTGACTAGTGGTCCAGCCAAGCCTGTTTATGATGCTGTTAAACAACTATTTTTTGCCAGTAATAATGTTTTCCATGATATATTCTATTTAGTGATTTTAGCACTATCATCATCAATAGTAGCTGCAGCAAACGTAACCTTTTTGGATATTTGTATTTCTTTTATCAGAGTTTGTGTAAATTTTCCTTCCTTTCATTTGGTTAAGAGTTCAATTTCATGAAAGAAACCTTGCCTTTATTATAGGGTAGGCCCATGATGGCAAACCTATGGCACGTGTGCCAGAGATAATAATAATAAATTAATAAATTAATTTATATTTCCCGCCTCTCTCTACGGATCGAGGGGGGAGTACAAAGATAAAATGTACAAAATGTACAGTAGTACAGTCAATAAAAAAAAGAAAACATAGCAATAAACCCCCAAGAGTAATAAAAAATAATAATAAAACAATAAAACCAACAATAAAAACATAAAAAATGACAGCAATAATTAATACAATAATAAAATTACAATGCAGGTCTATGCCACGAGTGGTATAATCTTTTTTCACCCAGGAGGTTCTTATAAGATGGTAATGTCTAATCTTATGTTCAGTTAGGGAGGTCAAGTGGATAGGCCCACCAGAAGAGCTCTGTCTTAAGTGCCTTCTTAAAGGCCTCTAGCGTGGAAATAAGACAAATCTTTTCCGGCAGGCCATTCCATAACTTGGGGGCTGCAGCCATGAATGATCTTTGGGAAGTAGATATTAGTTTAGTTTTACAGTAATTTAATAAATTCTTCCCTGATGTTCTGAGAGTGTGGGACGGATTGTGGCACACAAAACCATTTTACCTGGCATTGAGAGGGCAGGGAGGAGGAGGAAGAGTCACATGCCTGTTCCTCCTCCTTCCTGGCCACCTCAGGCCTTCAGCTGCTCCTCTGGAGGCAGCTGAAGGCTGGTGATGGTGCAGGGGGAGGAGGAAGAAGAGGCACATGCCTGTTCCTCTTCTTCCCCCCTCACCCTGCCAGGCCTTCAGCTGTCTCTGGAGAGGTACCTGAAGGCCTGGGAGGGGGGTGGGGGAAGTCCCACCCCAGAAGTCCTGCCCCAGTATCCAGAGGTCCCACCCCTGGAACTGGGTAACACCCAGTGTCAGAAGGCCTTTTAGTTTAGCCACTTGGCCCCAAAAAGTTTGCCAGCACTGGGGTAGGCAATTGCAGAGAGCAGGGGAATGGTCCCCTGATCTCAATGGGCTATACTGTCTCCTTTTATCATTCTAGAAGTGACACAACATTTCTTCTGATGAGCATTTTGAGGTTTGAAAGGGGTTGTGGGGTTGGGCAGAATAAACCATTATATATGCAGCTGGTTTTGATTGCTTTTGAAAAATTGTCCCAAAATCAGTGTGATTTTCTTCATTAATCATGCTGGGATGCCTGTGAGCATGGCAATATCTTTTATCATTTGAAGTATACAGTCTAACAAGAGTTCTTTTCAGAGATTTTACTAACTCCAACTATTGTACCTTCCTTGTACATTCTGTATCTGTGTTGATCTTTATTTATTTATTTGACCCAGAAAGCAACTAATATCCAGCTCATAATCACTTTTGCATCTGTTAAAGAAACTCTTGTGTTCAGGTGATCACACACACACACACACACACACACACACACACACACTTTTTCGAAAAGTATGCATGAGACATTTGCCGGCTCTCCAGTTTAACTCCACCCTTTATCAGTCATGTTCATAATGGCTATGCCTCTATTCATGTATGTGTGAAGTGGGTCAATTAAACTACTGACTGTGCAGACAAGGGTGGATTTTTAATATTTTGTTGCCATAAATGGCCAAATGTAAGCTTGGTTATCATGAGTCACAACTTCCTGTTTTGGGAACTCCAACAGAAAGATTTTTTAAAAATCTGTTATCTTTAAAATATTATTTCTAAAGGGATAACTCAAATAAGTTAAGAAACTGTGTCAGATGCGTGTTTTGACTTAATGTTAACTGTTTCTCCTTCATATTGTGTAAGAAACATGCCTCTGTTTCCTGTTTTGCTCATTTGCATTTGTTGCAGACTGCTTTCCCCATATGACAAAGCAATCCATCATCTTTCAAGTAGCTTTCTAAGTAAATCAAAATGGAGACTGTTCCTGCCATGGAAAGTCATAATTAGTTCTTTTGTGTAGATAACAGACCCACTGTGAAATTGGCTGTGGAGTCTATGTATGGCTTTTAAAGATGTTTATGACTTGTTGATTCAAAGTGTCTTTACCTTTTTCAGTTCTCTTCAAGATGGCATGAAGACTGCAGGCAACTTGTAGAAGAGTGATCATGAATTATTATTGCAGAAGAGAAGAAGAAATTAGAAAAGCAACAAATGTGTATGTTTATACACCTTTTTCAGAGTTTGTGTACCTGACATCTCCATTTTAGAGAAGGCAAAATTAAGTCTAATGGGAGAAATATCCTTGATTTTCATGCATTATGTCTCAGTCCTAAAGTCCTTAGGAACAAAATGTGGCCTTCCAGAGGCCACAAGACTGGAAGACCATGTGTTGTTGATATCAGTAGTCACCACTGACTATGCTTAGCAAGCTAGATGACAGTTCCTATCAAACAACATCTGGAGAGTGACAAGTAGCCTACCACTCCCATAGCAAAACAACATTTCTTTAGAAGAAAGGGATTGAATTTCATCCTTCTGTGCACTCACAGGACTCCTGGATAATGCTATCAGAGATGAGTGTTATTGCTATAGTTCTGGCAGTTGAACCAAGACGACGACTCAGCAAACATAGCATTCATTTACTCAGCTTCTCATCCAGTTAGAAATATGAATATAGAAATCTCCTTCTCCATGCATTTGTTGTGACCAGAGGAAGAATTTATCTCAACAATAAACTTAGGGCCAACAAAGACATAAGGCTTTCCCGCACAAACCCTGTTCTCATCACAGTTGTGCTTGTCAGTGAAAATGGAATTTGTACTCACTGCATCATTGCACATCTTCCAATTGTGCAACTGCTGCCATTGTACTCTCTTTCTGACTCCCCCTTAACCCTGCCTCTGTGCCCTATGCCCTACTCAGCATGCCTTCTGTTTTTTTAATTTAATTTATTTTCACTTTGTGCACAGTTCTGGAGTTCTGCTACTATGATTTAAAAATTTTAAAAATAAAATAAATAGGGCCATGGAAGAGTAATTAAATATGTCAAGCATTTCCTAGGCAATAGCAAAAATATTTTATATGTTGCAAGAAATGTGTAATAATGGTCTTAATGTTATTATATCATTTTAAATATCTCAGCCTTTGAAAATAATGTCTGAAATCCTGTATCAGCTACTTAGGGCCAGAACAGATGGCCCTGAAGAGGTGGCTTGAAGCCGCCCCTTCTGAAGACGGATTGGCAACCACACTCTGCAGCCCCAATCCACCTTGAAGTCAGCCAAAACAGGAGCAGCAAAGATCTGCTCCTTTTTTGACCAGCAAAAAGCCAGCTTTTCCAGCCCCACCAAAGCCCAAAGCTGGCTTCATGACACTCTGGAAGTGTGCGGTGTGTAAACACTGTGCCACCAGAGCATCTTGAAGCCACCCATGTGTAAATGGCCAGGGCACCTTCAGGGTGGCTTCCAGATATGTGGCATCATAACACCATGCCCTAAAGTCACCCAGATGGCAGAGTAAAAGGGCTGTCTGTTTGGCCCCTTAGTTAAGTATCCTTAACTTTCCTGGTCCAACCCCCATCCTGAAACCTGATGGACATATCATTCACCCAGCTCCTGTCACTGGCAAAATGGATCACCTTCTCTGCATGCAGCTGATTCCTGGTAAAATAGGTTTGGAGGGAGTTATGGCCATAGCAATAGTGTCACAATTGTGACTAAGTAGCATTGTATATGAAACAGTTACAGATGAGTGAATCTAGGCAACTGTTTTGTATTAGCAATTGCTATCTAATCATGATTCTGACCTGCTATGATAATCACTCCTCCCTGCACCTACTGTTACTGGACGTCAGCTGCATAGGGAAAAGGAGGTTCATTCTGCTAGCCAATGGGGTATAGGTGAATGATGTTTCTATCATGTTTGGGTGGGTAAGGCTGGAAGAGATTACTACTTAAGTATAATTACTAGTATAATTACTAATTAAGTATAAAAACTTACCTAGTAGGCAAGTCACTCTGAAAAACCAGTGATAGGTTCACCTTAGGATCACCATAAGTCAGAAATGAGTTGAAGGCACACAACAACAACCATACTAGTTAAGTGTAGTTAGGTATACTTCACTAAGTAGCTGGTCATTATATGTAACATTGAGTTACATGACCTAAAACTGAAAGCTGCAGTGTGAATCAACAATGGAACTTTCAGGCACATTATAAAAGATTTAATAATTTATAAAATTTATGTCTTGATTTGTAAAACTACAAATACTTTCACTTACAACCATTAGCCTAAATTATGCTTCCTAGAGGACTTTGTCAGTTAGTATTTTGTCAAACAACAAAGACACATTTTCCTGTTTAGTATTTTTATTTGTATTTTTCTTTAAAGTAAATCCTTCATTTTAAAAAAAATTTGAATATTTTGTTCCTGATCATATATAATCCATGTAACTTTGCTTGCTTTGAAAAGAGTGACCTGGATTGCCTCACAATCATTTGAGGAACATCTGAAGCAGTTTACATCTCATACCAGGTGGTGACTCGTATTGCAACAGGACTTTGCTCCTGGGTTTGATATCCCTGGAGAGATTGTGATTCTCCTGTAATATCCTCAACATGCTTGCCAGTTAATATAGCGGCTAATGAACACATCCTCTATTTCTCCATTCCCTCAGTGTATCTATGCACTGTCAGCCAATTAGTGGTTTCCACCAATGGGGTCATTCTGCAAGTGTAAAGCTTTTACTTCCTGCGGAAAGCTTGTTTCATCCTTGCTTAAAAATATTAAGCACAATACATTAGTAGTGTTTGTGTCAGCTATTTCACAAGCCATTCTAATTTGCTTTCAAAAGGCCAGGTGTTTCATAAGTGGTTGAGTAATTACAAGTATAATGTGTGTGTGAGTGTTGGGGATGTTGGAAACAAAAGGGCATCAATGCTTGAATAAAGTGATTAGTGAGAGATGAGAGTCTAGATGACTGACTCCAGAACTCTGGCCTTCCAGGTGTTTTGGACTTCAGTTCCCATAATCCCAGACCATTGGCCAAGATGGCTATTTATTTATTTATTTATATCCCGCCTCTCTGCAGAGCAATAGGGCAGCTTACAACATTAAAATTTATATCTAAAGCTTCTGAGAGGTGAAGACCAAAACGCTTGGAGGACCAGAGTTTGGGAATCACTGGTCTAGATAGGTCTTCACCTCTCAGAAGCCTTAGCCATCATGGCCAATGGTCTAGGATTATGGGAGACTTTGTTTAATCTCTCTGTATCTGTCCAAGAAAGCTGCCAAGAGTTCTGATTGCAGCTTCTTGTGAGGGTTGAAGGTAAACAAAAGTCTTTTGCTAATGCAAAGCAAGAAAGCAAAGGTTTGTATTACCAATCCAAAGGTCCAGCCAGGGAATGGTCAAGCAGTCCGAAGGTCTAGGATTCCAGAGGCAGAGTGACAAGGCAGTCTGAAGGTCAAGGGTCCCAGAAGTTCAAGATAAATCCGCAGTCCAAGAGTCTAGGTTTCAGACCAAGGAACAAGGAGAGCCAGAGCCAGAAGCTTTCACTAGGAAGCTCAGATAATCTCTGGCACCGAGGCAGACCTTCTGTACTTACTTAAATTGCCAAGCTGCAGGAGCTCAACTGAGGCTGATTGCTCAAGAGTTTTTCATAAAGTCTCCTCGAATGCTGAAGGCCCTCTCTTTCTGCTCCATGCTGGCTGAAGGTAGGTATTGTCCCTTGATCCTCCTCCATGTCTGAAGGTTCTGCTGCTGGGAGGCTTGGCTGTGGTCTCCTGTGAGACCATAGATTCTGCTGGAGCTGGCAAAGCAGAACTAGGGCCAGGCTGAGGCTCCACAGCTACAGGCTCAGGTCCCAGAGGAGGTTCTGGCTCATCCTTCTTGTCCTCCTCCAGACAGGGCATGACAGTATCTTTTGTTGTTTTGTGTACTCAGGCCTTTTGCTGCTTACTTGTTGAGTACACCTCCCATTCTTCAAGAATTTACTTAGTGACTTTGTTCACTTTGGCTGGGAACAAGGCATCTATGATGCTCAAACCCCAATAATGGCTGCTAACTCTCACCAACATGAGAATCAGTTTTTAGAGGCTCTTGTAAACAAGTACAGGTCAACCTTTTTTGTCCACCTCCTTTCCTATGCCAAGATGGATTTCCTAAGAAAATAAACACAAATTTTCTTTTTATCTTACAATTGTATCCTGAGTAATTCCTGTCTACCACAACCTCAAAATCAAAGGAAAATTCAAACCAAGGACTAGGATGACAATAAAAATAACATAATTTAAGACCAGGAAGGAATAAAAAGACATTGGATGCACAAAAGAATTATAACCTGGTGCCCTGGTGACACAGTTGTTAAATGCTTGTACTGCAGCCACTCACTCATAAACCAGAAGGTTGTGAGTTCAATACTTGCCAGGGCTCAGGCTTGACTCAGGCCTGCAACTTTCCGAGGTTGCACAAGAGACTGCAGCATCAATAGAATCATAGCACTGATCTCCTATACAAGCAAAATCATGCTCAAAATTCTGCAACATAGACTCCAACCATACATGGAGGGAGAAATACATGGGGTTCAGGAAACGAAGAAACATGAGGGATCACATTGCAAACATAGGATGGCTAATGGAGCACACCAGTGAATTCCAAAAGAAAATCAGCATGTGCCTTATAGTCTATAGCAAAGCCTTTGATTGCATAGATCATGAAAGGCTATGGAATGCCCTTAAAGACATGGGAGTGCCAACATATCTGATAGTCCTGATGAGGAATCTGCACTCAGGATAAGAGGCTACTGTTACAAAAGAACATGGAGAAACAGAATGGTTCCCAATTGGCAAAGGAGTCAGACAAGGCTGAATCCTTTCACCCTATCTGTTCAATTTGTATGCAGAACATATTGTAAGAAAAGCAGGCTTGGAAACAGAAGAAGGAGGAGTGAAAATTGGAGGAAGGAATATCAACAATCTAAGATATGCTGACATCATAGTACTGGCAGAAAACCTCACAGACCTGGAGCACCTACTAAGGAATATCAAAGAAGAAAGTGCTAAGGCAGGCTTAATGTTCAACATAAAGAAAACAAAAATAATGATGACCAATGATCTTCACAAGTTCAACCTAGACAATGAAGAAATAGAAAGAGTAAAAGAATTCCCATACCTGGGATCAAATATTGATAGAAATAGGGACTGCAATCAGGAAATCAGAAGACAAATAATGGGGAGGTGGCTATAAAGAACTAGAAAAGATTCTAAAATGCAAAGATATACAACTCAGCACAGAAGTTAGAATCATAGAGTTGGAAGAGACCACAAGGGCCATCCAGTCCAACCCCCTGCCATACAGGAACTTCTAATCGAAGCATCCCCGACAGATGGCCATCCAGCCTCAAGTTCCTCCTAATGTTGAGGTGGAATCTCTTTTCCTCTTTTCATACAAACCATTGTATTCCCTATTACCATGTACGGATGTGAGAAAGATGATAGGAAGAAAATCAGTTATTTTATGATGTAGTGCTGGCGAAGAGTGCTGAGGATCCCATGGACAGCCAAAAGGACAAATAAGTGGGTCCTAGAGCAGATCAAGCTGGAAACCTCCCTGGAAGCCAAGATGACCAAACTGAGGCTGTTGTACTTTAGACACATCATGAGAAGGGAGAACTCTTTGGAAAAATAATAATAATAATGCTGGGAAAGGTGGAGGGAAGTAGAAAGAGAGGAAGGCCACATGCTATCAGGGGTAGGCAATCTTTCCCCTTTAAGGGCCGAGGGACTGCAGCTCCCAGAAGCCTCAGCCATGTTGGCCAATAGTCCCATGTTGGCCAATAGCTCTTGGGATTCTGGGAGCTGAAGTTCCTCGGCCCTTAAAGGGGAAAGGTTGCCTACCCCTATGCTAAATGGATGAACTCTATTAAGGAGGTCACGGGTATGAGGTTGCAGGAATTAAGCAGAGCAGTGGAGGACAGAGGGTATTAGAGATGTCTCATCCATAGGGCCACCATGAGTCGAGATTGACTTGAGGGTAATTAGCAACAACAACAAAACCACAGACTCATACTTTGCTTGCTGCAATCTGTTTAATATCAATACTAAATATTCCTACAAGGGAACTCTGGAGTGTACACTGAGGACCATGGCAGGCTGCATGCAGCATAGTGGGCATATTTTACTTATTTTTGTGCTGCCAGAAGCATGCCGGTAATACTTATTCTTCTAGCATAATGTTGGATACAACTCCAAGATTTTTTTTTGTTGATTGGTCAACTACCATCTGACCAACTGTTCAGATGTATTTAAAGTTCATGTCATGACAATACCAAGATAGATGCCTTTATGAGAAACTGAAGGAAGCATAAGCTATGTTGTATATAATGAACAAATGCTTGTTAGAAATGTACTTGCATTATTTCTTTTTATTACCTTCTAAAGACACTAGCCAAGAATCAATAGGCTATATATGAAAACAAGTGTGCCCTATTATCATAGGAGAACCAGTGTGGTGTAGTGGTTTGGGTGTTGGACTATGGCTGGATACCAAGGGTCAAATCCCTGCTTGGCCATGGAAACCCACTGGGTAACCTTAGGTAAATCACATTCTCTGAGCCTCAGAGGAAAACAAATACAAACTCCCTGTGAACAAATATTTCCAAGAAAACTCCATGATAGATTTGGCTTAGGGTTACCATAAGTCAGAAATGACTTAGAGGCTCACAACAACAACATCATAACTTGAGAGTCAAAACCACCCAACCTCTCTTGAATCAGTCAAAAGCTAATGGTTAAGATCCAGCTTCAGGAGATGTACCATCTCTGTAAATATATGTTCTACCCCAAACCTTACTTTTTAAGCAAACTCCTTCCCACCATTTTTCATTGGATAGTGGGGAAATCAGCAACATGAGTCCAGTTGTCTTGCTTTTTCTGGACTCACTGCAATAGGCATACTTAGGACCTTCTGAGAAGTCACTGTAGGGACCAGGGAGAAGGAAATAGCTGGATGCTTCTCTGCTGAACCCCCTTTCCAGTGACATGGAAATGTGTGGGGTAGGGGGCTGTGTTGCTTAAAGGAAAGGGACTGGGGAGGTAGCAGTGGGAGATGTAGCTATGGAGATGTATCTCCATGCCATATGTATGTCTCTTGATGCTAGGACTCAATTTATTTAATAAATTTGTTTACAGCCAATCTGCTGTGTGAAAGAGGTTCCTGGATAGCTTATTTATTCTGAAGAAGACTGAAGGGCCCTATTCTGGTAACATGTGACAAAGGCAGCCAGTGGACTTATATACTGTTAACATACTGTATATATGTGTACATATATGACTTGCTATGTTTTTTCATATTTAGACTATTAATCCTGTGAAGTGGCTATAGGAACACATAAGGTAAGGTAAAGGTATTCCCCATTGACAAGGTTGTCAAGTTGTGTCCAACCATAGGGGGAAGTGCTCATCTCTGTTACTAAGCCAAAGAGCCAGCATTGTCAGAGACTACTCTGTGATCATGTGGCCAGCATGACTGCACAGAACACTGTTTACCTTCCCACTGAAGTGCTACCTATTTATCTACTTGCATTTGTATGCTTTCGAACTGCTAGGGAGCTCACCCCATCCATGCAGCACATACAGACCAAAATAAAAATAAAATCAGAGATGTGTCAGAATAAAATATTCCATCATTCCTGATCAGCATAGCCATACTGGCATGTGGTGATGGGATTTGCAGTCTGACACATCTAAAAGGTGCTAGTTTAGGAATGACTGCCTTGTAAAGTAAGTCAACATTTTAAATCCTATCCCAGGCTGAAAGAGATTGACTTGACTAAGACCACCTGGTGAATTCCTGGCTAAGGTGAGATGTGAACCTGGCATTTATATGCCAGCACAATCCTATATGTATCCACTCAGAAGTCCTATTGAGTTTAATGAATTACTTCCCAGTAAATGAGTCACCACTGTAGTCTCATAAATTCACAGTTCTAAAAGTGTCTGCTCACTCAGGAGTAAGGTCCATTGTTTTCAATGACTTAGGGCCTTTGCAGACTGCCAGAAATAGTGCAAATTGAGTCTACTTTAACTGCCCTGACTCAGTGCTGGGGAATCATGGGAACTGTAGTTTATTGTGGCACCAGATCTCTCTGACAGAGAAGGCTCAATGTCTCAGAAAAAATACAATTTCCATGATTCCCTAGCACTGAGCCAGGGCAGTTAAAGTGGACTCAATTTGCACTATTTCTAGCAGTCTGCAAAGGCCTTTAGTCCCAAGTAATTGCATCAGCCTCTTGTCACCAGCCTTTTGATTATACAATCTCTCAGATGGAGTCAACTAACCTAAAATAAAGGGAATTCTGCAAGATGGAAAGAGAAGGCCTCACTGGTGACTTTGGGACAGTGCTTATTGGAATATTAAATCTGAATGGAAAAAATAATTCAAATAGGCCCATAAAATGGATCACTTAAATTAAGAACATTTCTTCATTGAGAAGACATGATTCTTTTTTTAACAGAGAGAGAGAGAAAGACATTAAACATTGATATAGCCAACCTCTGATTGAACCTTCAACATTTCACATACCAGGGCAGAAGATTTATTAGGCAATATAAAACTGGGCGTATACAATAAGCCTGATAGTAAGTGACCTTCGCAGAAAGAGAATAGTATCTTTCGTTGCTGAATAGAAGTGAGTTTGTAGAATATATTCAAATACACTCCACAATCAAGGAAGAGAATGCCACAGTTTAGACATTTGGAAAGAATAAGTTTTGTGCAAGTGTAATAGAAAGATGAATTAAGCCTAATTTTAGTAAAATCATTTTAGCTAAGATGAAATATAGTAAAGTCCAGTGTTTAAGTCACTTAATCAGCCAGATTAATCAAATAAAACATCTTGTCATCCAATTAAAAGTTCCAGTGACTGATCAGGCAACACTAAATATTGTGAGTTTACTCAACTTAAAAGGCGTATCAATATGTATATAAAATGCTTTTTTAAAGAATAAAACATGTATAGCCCATTATCAGAAAACACATTAAAATATGTATTTAAATATGAACTTTTGGGTGGCATGAAATAAAATTGGCAGATTAATATTTTAAAAAGGAATGGAACATGCAAAATATCCTAACAGCACAATCCTATGCATGTCTGCTCAGAAGTCCCACTATTAAGCAATGATTAATCTCAAGTGTGTTTGTAGGGGATGCAGTTACCTGTTAATAAGTCCCATTTCACACATTGCAGTTTCCTTCTGAATAAACAAGCATAGGATTCCACTGTAGAATATTCTTTGAAATCATGCTCAAAATACTTGGAAAAAGGGGTTGCCAAAAACAGATTTTTTTTTTTAAAGATAGGGAAGATTTCTTTAATGCTAACTGGAATGAAGAACTGTTTTAATGTTCAGATTATTGGACTTCTAATAGACCAGCAGAAGTAAATATCTCTTGAAATGTGATGAGGTCTGCAGACTGATAGAAAGGTTAACGTCTTTTTACCGTATTAGATCACTGCTTTTTCTCACATATGACTTTTGTGTTGATTTAAATACTCAGCTGGAAAACCTTCTGTTGATTGTTCAGCAGGCCGGGCAGTCTTCAGTGGACAATCAAAAAGTGCCTGCTGCAGAAGAATCCCACTGGCACGATGCCTTTGTGGCTCTTAAATCTGATTTCACAGAACTTGAAAAGAAGTGCCCTGAAGCTTTAATGCAGCTCAGTCACAAAGTGGAAGTGACAAAAGACTGCAGCATAGAAAAATCAAAAGCAACATCCATGGTATTTCAGAAATTATACTGTACATTTAGCCTAAAAAATAAAAAAACCTTGCTTTTATTTATGTTTAAGTGTGAGAAAATTGTGGTATGTGTTTTCTCCCTGTTTGTCTTAAATATAGCACAACCCTTAGTTCTCTGAATACCTTGAGGGGCACAAAATTTGTATTCAGTACAGAAAAACATAAAACAAAATACTATATACTAAAGGAGGTTAGAGAAAGGGGGCAGAAAGCTTCCTGAGAATGATCCAGATGTGAAAAGGAAAGATAAATGAGACTGCTATGTTTAAAAAACATAATAAAAATTGGCCTCTGAAAATCTAAAATACTCAGGAGACCCAAATGCAAAGAATGTACATTGTAAGTATGATTCAAATAATTATTTAACTTTGTAGCTGGAGCTGAAGAAACTGCTTTTTTGGACTACAGTTCCCAGAAACCTCCCACTCCACCCCACCAGTCAGCATAGTTCAAAGGAACTTTTGCAAGCTGTTTATTCTCCTAAGTAAAATCACCACCTTGATAGGACAATGCAAGTACAACAACTATGAAACAGTTTTTAAAAAAGATTTGAGCTCTAGCAATTTTAATATTTTCTAATATTCTACAAAGTGATTTTGTAGACCATCTTTTCACTTCACAAATATACAAACAAGGTTCTAATTGTATCCAAATTTGATTTCCTACACAAGTTATCTCCCATTTGGAAACATCTGGCCTCAACAGGAAGGATTATGATTGAATAGTAGTACCTAGACTATTGGTATGTGTAGCGTCCAAAAGCCTTAAAATGTAGAATGGAATGCAGAGCATAAACATTTTATAGCTGGCATTTTATAGTCAAACTTGGCATTGTGCCAAAGGAGCAGTGCTTCATCTACCTGAATATTTAATGAAAATAAAAACAAATATTTGAATGACATAAGCTTCTTAGAGTTTAATGTTGGAAATGTAGGAGTTTTAAGCCTGACTATAAACATGAATAATCTATGACAGTGAAAATGTGATTCTAGAAGAAGTTACAGGTACATTACAATCTGACCCTGATGTATACAAACTAGAGACTGATTCTTAAGTGTGGACAGAACTGGATGTATCCAAGCTTCCTTGAAAATATTGGCTGTGTTTATTAGAGACATGTGTCTGAATGTTTACACACACACACACCTCTGTACTGAATTCAATGTGACTCAATACTCTGGAGAAACCAGTCAAATGCAAAAACTGTCATGCTAGGCATTTGTCTTCTGCATGTGATAAGAGTAAATCCAGAAATGGACTGATCTATGTAGCTGTAACTTTTACAGCAGAGGTGGGGAGCCTGTGAATCTACCTGTTTTGTTGGACTACTACAGCTTCTGTCATGTAGACTGGCTGGTGCTCATAGGAAGCTAGAATCCAACAGCATGTGGATAGTCACAGCCTCCACACCTCTTTTGTTTAGGGATGAGGATGAGGATGCAATCTCAAAGCTGAAGAAAATGAAGTCCAAAGATGGGGGATGGGGCAGTTTTTCATTAATTCTGCTTCTCCATCAGACCATTGATTTATGGGATGCCTCTTGTCTACCATGCTATTTAAAATCTACCCAAAACATCTTAGAGAGGTTACCCAGAAGTCTGAGCTGAAGTTCCATCAGTAAAGAGATGACATAAAGATCCATGGCTTGCTTCCATCTTCTAATCTTAGAGCATGCAATGAAGTGCCTCTAAATATCTCCCTTGGCTTTTACCACACTCCCTGCTCCTTCATGTATATGGATATACATATGTATATGTATATATCCCTATCCCTGTGTATATCAGGAGGAAGAGGAGGACTATCTATAGCCCTATTCAAGCCTTATGTTATCTAAGTGTGCTGCAACTTCATCCTATGGAATCCTGAGATTTGTAGTTTTACAAGGTCATTAGCCTTCTCTGCCAAAGAGTGCTGATGCCTCACAAAATACTAATCCAAGGATTCTGTAGGAAGGATCCATGGCAGTTAAAATGGTGTCAAACTACATTATTTCTACACTGTAGATGCACCCTTAGTAGATATTAAAGAAGGAGAATATATTAGCTCAACCCCTTCCATTATAGCAAGTGATAGTCTGAAGAGGTGGTCTGTATGCAATTTGGAAAAGTTGTGTTCCAAATTATATACCTTCAAGAATAGAGAGGGCTCATTATCAAACCACCAATCTTCATGTGAAGAGCCTTGAATAGGGTTGGAGCTAAGTCAGTGGACACGGGTGGCATCCATGCCAGAAGGGTGATAAATACACTGTGGGTTTTAGTCTGTCCTTTAAAGGCGCTATCCAAGCTATAAAGGCGCTATCCAAGCTATACTTTGGAAAGTTGTTTCAAATGTATATATTGAAGACCTCCTTTAAAGGTCCAACTCAAACATGGAGCAGATGTATTGCTTCACTAACATGGAAGCTACCAGATGCCACTAGGCTGGTGCATTCACCTCATCATGAGTTTAGGTTTTGCGTTTGTCATTTTGGGAGACTATCTACTATATTTCTGCAGCAATGTTGTTATTAGACACGTTGTATTATGGGAAAATATGTTAGAACTTATCCTGAGTATTCAGAGAAGACATATAAACAGAAATAGCAGCAAATTAATTTTTAAGTCACTGATGACAGCTATGACTATAGAACTGTGGAGCAGAGTAGAGCAACAAGCCAGTAACATCTTGTCCCCTCTAATGTGTGTGTGTGTGTGTAAACTCCATTGTCTTTCTGGGACTATCAATTTATTTATAGCACAAAAATTCTAGTTTTATATATGTTGTGAGTCATAAAATTTGTATTGGGTTATTGCTTATTGTTGTCAAAAAACCCTGTGCCCCTCTGTTTATTCAGTGTACAGCAACTTGAGTGAAGAAAGGCTATTTCTCTGAAGAAGGAAACAGAAGTAGCAAGCTTTCATTCCTTGAATCCAGCTGCCACATTCAGTTTGTGAAATGTCAAAACATATTCTGCAAATTATTGAGACAACTGTATCATTTTTTAAATGTTTTTTAATTTTTTTAGTTAGCGAAGTGTATATTAGCAGGAAATCATTGCACATGTCTATTTAGGAGTCCTACAGAAATTAGTTATTCCCAGACATTTATAGGAATGAAACCAAACCAATTTGAAGGAATTTTTGAATAAAAGTTAAATTATGGCTTGTTTGACAGTCAGAAATATGTCTGCAGAATATATGTACTTCTCTGTCCATCTACAAAATCAATGGTATACAAATGCTAAAAAAAAGATATATTTAGGTTAGTGATGAAACATAATTATGTTAGTTATAGTAATTATGTCCCAGAGTTGGGACAGGGAGGCCTCTCACCTGAATATGAAACTGTTTTCACCTTTCATTTTCATTCTGTTCATACTGGTCATATTAACTTATATTTTCTTAGCATTCTATACACATATTTGTTTAGAAAAGAAAAGTAGATATGTAAATCTATGTGTAAAAACAAAATTAAAGATTCTGCTTTACTTTAATCAAGATAAATGTGGTGAACTTTCATGTTATTCAGAACCTGTCTTCATTTTTTCCCCATACATTGAATTATTATGCTTCCTGCTGAGGTTACTGTTAGCTGTTACCAGGACTGGGTATAATATGAATTCAATTACAAATGACAAGATGGGTTTAGGGCACTTACTCAGATATTCTGGATTACTGGATCTGGGGCTCTGGGCTTCTAACACAAGGTATTATTTGCTGAGGTAATGTCTTAAACAGGAGAACAGGTCGGGAAGAAGGAGATGAGCTTAAGCATTAGGTGAGTAGCTATTCTTCCCCATAATACTATTCCAAAGTTTGGAAATGATACTTCTTTTGAATACAGTTCCCAGAATGCCTCTGCAAGCTTGGCAAGTGACCATGTTGGCTGGGACATTCTGAAAACCATCGTCCAAAAAGTAAGGTGTGCAAGTGATGCACTCTGTTCCAAAAAGGCTACTTTCTCCTAGCCAGTATTATGTGTATTTTAGGAACCAAGGTGATGGAAATCCCAATGGGAAATGGTGAAATGCTTTGTTTGAGAAAGAACTGGCAGGAGGGAAAGTGTTAAACACCATCTTTTTCTTGGTGATTCTTTGCAGGTTCCCTGTTAGCCTTCATTTTAAGGAAACATAAAGTTGGAAGTCCTATTTTTCCCTGTGCCCTTTTTTTGATCTATGTGTGCAAGTTAAGCCCCACTGCCAGTGCTACCAAACATGCATAAAATTATGCTATTAGAACTTAAAACACACACACAAAAGGATGATTTTCAAAGTGTTTATAGAAAAGAAGAGGAAAGGACAGGAAACAGCACCACTTTAGAGGACTAGAAGAATGAAGAATAGAGTTTTAAAAATGATCACAAGTTGTTCCAAAGCAGCTGACTTCCTGGACTTTGACAGGTGTCTTTAGTCATTTTGAAGTAAATTTATCTCTTCCTATAATACCATACTACCTATAATATAAAACTCTCTCCACTGAAGTCCTTCACCCTAGAAAGAAAGAAAGAAAGAATAAGCAGTACCAGCAAACAAATGTTGCAATGCAATGTTATATCCAGATGAGAACCTTTCTGTGCAAAGTTTGAGCCAACCAGCCATGCTTACATCCAGCAGACCATTTACCTGATCCCCATTTTCCATTTTTCTTTTCTAGCTGATACGTTGTTCTGTAGATGCTGAGCATTATGAGTCCTCATTTGTCTGTTTTAGTGGGGGTGGGATAGGGTTGCCTTCTTTATCATCTGTGTGTTCCTCCGAGCATGCTACTATTTTCTTCTTTTTTCTCAGTATGCCACTTGGGCTCCATTTCTGTTGGAATGCCTCTCTTAGAAGTGCTGCTAAGTGTGCACATATGTGCACGTGCATGCACACACACACACACACACACACACCTTTTCTGTTTTAAATGTCTATGAAACATGCTACGATAAGATGGTGCGCATGATGGCAATGGCTTCAACTTTACATTATTGATTATTTTTCTTAAATGAACTGATGACTGTGATGTTTTATCTCAGAGAGATAATGTTTAATTTTTAAAATTAAACACTGGACTCACTACAAGAATGCAGTCTATTCCCTTCAAATAAATGATTGTGCAGTTTTTTTTAAAGCTTTAACAACTGTAGGATCAGTGGAAGTATGTTTTTGAGTTTTAACCATTCTATGTAAACCATTCCTTATCATCAGAGGGTTATCTTTTGACATTGCAGTGAGATAGAACTATACAGTAAATAATGGATTGTGAGATGCAGCCAGGCTTGCAGAAAATAACTATTTGAGGGATGGTGCATGAACAGAAAGCTGTAATTTTGACAGGTGGCAAGGTGTCGTGTCACCAAGCCCTTCTAAAGCCTCATATCTCATACCTATTGATTAATGGCTCTAATTAAGGAATGAAATCAAGCATGTGAAGACAGGGGATCGCTTTAGGTCCTTGTTTGGTAGTTTTCTCTTCCTGGCATACAACTCATCCATCTAAATATCAGTGTTCTTTCATTTATTACAGCTGGATGATACCAAAAAGGAAGTTGAGGGGGTCCATGTTGAGCTTCTCATACCATAACTTGCTTTGGTAAAAACTGAGGTAAGAAGGTGTGCTGAACCATCACAGGAAAGACTGTTGCATTATCAATTTGTAAAACATCCATGAAAAAGAATGGAACAATGATTACTTGTTCTGCAGACTACAACTGTGTTGCTTAAGTCCCTAGCCCTGGTGCCAGTTACAATTATGTATGCCTTGGTCGTGGATGGAATGAATTCAGATTTATTCCAATGTTATCAGGACTGAAAAGTGGACTGTTAAAGATACACCAACAAAGTCTGAGATTTATTCAGATCTGTTTGTTTTAAAATGGGGGATTTTCCTTTAGGGGGAAAATAAGTTCCATGAAGTATATATACCTTTTCAGAAGAATGAGACAATGAAGTAAAATCAGAGGGCTCTGTTTAGTGAGCCTAGCAGATCAGGTTATATTAATGAATCTTGAATACTATATGCCTTGCTGCAAGTATGCATTCTGCTTACTAACAAGACCAAAAACCTGACATTATGCTACAGAACTAAACAAGTCCCTAGGGGGAAAGGATGGCTACTTCCCCCTGAATTATAATGCTAAAGCTCTGAATCCTTTGCAGACATTCACTTCTCTAGCTAGTTGGAACCTTGAGTATATAGGGGAGGAAATGCTGCCCTCTTTTTTTTCTAAACCTCTGAATAATAATAATAATAATAATAATAATCAGAAACTAATACATATTGAGTTAAACCTTCCTGTTATGCTATGAAGCTGGACATTTCTGTTTATCTCTGAGGAATCATCCATTAACACAGAATAATTAACAACCACTATTCCTCCGTATGTTTTTTAAAGTATCAAAGGAAAATAAAGATGTCACAAATTTTCTTGATGTCAATTCATTAAATAATATAGAAGCAATCTTGTTCACTCTTTCTAGTACACTTAAATGAAGATATTGGGCATTATCATCCAATGAATGAAAACTGATCTCCCCCGCCCCCCATTGCAATGATTTTAAGGCTAGACATTTAATTTTCAAAGCAGGTTATAGACAACAAAAGCTTAATCTTCCTTAATGTCTCCTTGGGTTATGATTATAATGCTGTTCTATTTTCAATGTTCACATAAGAGACTGTAAGCCTCTCTGAATGGAATGGGGTCCACTGTAGACCAAAAGACATGATAGGCCTTTAATAAATACTTTTAAGAAATCAAGTTGGAAAGTGAGAAAATTAAAATTAAAAAGCATTTACAGACAAATCTTTTTCCTCAAGATGGATGTTTTTTTTTTGTTTTGTTATAGGATAGTGATACAAAAACCAATTGATCATGTTGATCTTTGTATCATTATCTTTGAATGTGATTCTGTATGCCATTGAAAGCCAGGGCTTCCTCTAAACTGATATCCTCAAACTGGCAACAGAACTACAGTTTCTGATAAAATATTAAGACACTGTTGTATGAAAATATTGTGATGAATGTTTTGGAATTTTCATGTATTGCACACAAATGCATTCCATTGTTTAAATTTATGATGTCTTGTATAGCATCATTTGTATTAGTTTGTACAGAAAACGATTGGTGTAACATTTTGAGTATAGAAAACCATTGGAGAAAATTTTTTTCAATGTCTCCTACTGGAGATTGATTTTAAAGGTAATATGTGATGAAAAAGGCTTCATAAAGTATCAATTAAAACATAACCGTGTAATATTTTGTTAACTGAATAAAATATAATGCATAAAGTAGTTTAAAAAAACAATGTTCCTTTCCATTTATTTGATCAGTCAAGTTTCCTCCATTGCTCTTTATAAATTAATTTTGCAGATTACCTCATCTTTTTATTTATTTTTAAAAGCCCCTATTGAAAGATTAGAAATAATGATAAAATCATTGCTTACTGAAGCAAGAAGACTTTGAATCCAGCTATGCACATTAGAAAGATGTTACACACTGCATACTTTTAATAATGATCATTTAGAAGATAATTTTAACATCCACACAAGAGAAAAATGGATTTTTGATGAGTTCTTATATGACCATATGTGGTATTAGTCAGTGTGAGGTATTGCTAGCAAGCTCATTGCTTTCAAAAATCAAAGTTAAATGGTTCATCTATCATCAGAATTTGTGTCTGGGCGACTTGTCTGAACATCAGTATGATTTATGGTTTGAATTGGAGGAGTCAACCATGCATGTTTCTTAGTTTATCGTTTTATGCTGTCTTCAATTAAATGTCTATAAACACAGTGATGGCTTTATGACACTGTCCATCAATAACGACTATCAGATTTTGCATAGAATATGTAATTTTCTGGGAAATAATGACCTTTTGACTTCGCATGTCCTGTTGTACACTTGATATATTTGGCGAGTTTAATTTTTTTATCCTCATTGCTTTATATTCTTGTCCTATAGACTAATTAAGACTGTGACTATATTTTGTTTAATCCAATTTTCATACAGTTAACAAAGAGCCATTTTAATGACATTATAAACATAGGATGTGCTAGGTTGGTTACAGTTCTCAAAATTAGCCATGAAAATCTTTTTTTAAAAAAAAATTGAGATGTAAACAAATATACATTGACTTCTACGCATGTTATTGCATATTGATTTGGTGGTGGGTTGTTTTAGCACACTGGAACCTTTACTAAGAGAAATAACACATGCATTAAAATTAAATTAAATCATGATACAAAATGGATGAATGCAAGGAAAACACAGCCTTTCATTTTCTTTGGGGACATTGAATAATGGTATCCTCACTCTTCATATTTATGAACTACTCTATTGCATTTGCAGGAACAGCATATGGGGGCTGAGCCATCTTTCTACACAGCTGTTCTCTTATACAACTGCCATCAGCTATCTATAAAAAATATAGTATTCCAGGTCTTATGGCAGTTCAGAATATTTAAATGATTGTATAGTTTTTCCTATATTACCTAACGTGTAAATAGTTAAATGTAAAAAATGTTGCAGTGCTCTTTATGCACTCAGATATGCGGTGATGTTCTAATTTGTAACTGAATCTTTATTTTTAAGATATCTAATATTATTGAAACTATAGATGTTTCCAATCTCCCTCAGATATTTTTACACACCAGCAATGAAAGTATTAATATTAAGCAGAATCAACATTCTGGTTTTCTAGGAATCACTTGGCTCATGCTGGCTATGGGTGGTGGGAGCTGTAGTCCAACATATCTGGAGGACAAGAGGCAGTTGCATTAAATATTCCATGTGTGCTTGGTTTGTCATGCAAACCTGTAATCACAAGTGTCACTTTTTTGCTAGCTTGAACCAGTCTCTGAATTTTCAAGTAATGTATTTCATCCCCCCCCCCCCCATATTTAAAAGATTCTTTTCTCACACTTCTGAGTTTTGGGTGGTAGCCATCTAAAGCAGAGGTTGGGAACATTTTGATTTTGCCGTCCAAAAGCCCTAGCCACCATGGTCAATGGCAAGGGATTGTGGAAGCTGTAGTACAGAACATCTGGTATGTCAATGGTTCTCAATACTGATTCTAAAGAAACAAATTGATATGGTCATGGAACATGATAAGAACCTCTCTCTTTCTCTCTCCTGGAATTGGAAGAAGCAAATAGAATAATTTCTCTTGCTTCTAATTACCACATGCCCGCTGGTTGTATCCACTGATACAACTGGCCAAAAAATGATACACAATTGGGAAGTGTTCCTCTGGTGTGCAATATCTTTTAGATGATGTCTTAAAAGCTATGGTTTATATGTTAGGAAAAGTGGGAAATCCTTGTTTTCATAAGCAATTTTAACAGAAAGTGCAGAGAAGCTATGACAAATCTGATCAGCAGAGGAGGCAGAAAATTAGTGTGAGCCTTGTTTTTCAAAGTGATTTCAAGTGGTACAGTTAGTGGATATGTTGTATAGACATGTATAATTGCACTGTGTATAATTTACTTGTGATAAGTCTTAGTTCCATTATTGTATAGCCCACAGTATATTTTCTTTCTAGTGTTATACAGTTTCAAAAATATTCTTTGTACCAGCTAGATGATATATTTTCCTGTCTCTGGGCTTGGGAAAACAAGCAAAAAATAACCTTACCTTTCATTTAACCATCTATTTTAAAATTTTAGCACACTTTGTCAAACAAAAAACACAATTTACTATCCCCAGACACATTGTCAAGAAGTTCTTGGAGTGGGGGATTCTGAGACATGGAATGAATTGGTAAGCACAAAGCCACAAAAACTGTAACACTATGATTCTGCTCTAACTGTCCCAGTTGTATCCTATGGAATCCTAGGTTTGTAGTGTAGTAAAGACCTGGAAAACTACTAAGGAAGATCAAAGAAGAAAGTGTAAAGGCAGGCTTACTATTGAACATAAAGAAAACAAAAATAATGACCTCAGAGAACTTACACACATTCAAACTAGGCAATGAGGAAACAGAAATAGTAAAAGTATTCTCATATCTGTAATCAAACATTGATCGAAATGGGGACTGCAGCCGGGAAATCAGAAGAAGATTAAGAATGGGGAGGGCAGCTATGAAAGAACTAGAAAAGATCCTAAAATGCAAAGACATGCAACTCAGCACAAAAGTCAGAATCATACAAGCTGTTGTATTCCCTATTACCATGTATGGATGTGAGAGCTGGACAGTCAAGAAAGAAGAAAGGAGGAAAATAGTTTTTGTGGGTTTTTCGGGCTGTGCGGCTATGTTCTAGAAGAGTTTCTTTCTGATGTTTCACCAGCATCTGTGGCTGGCATCTTCAGAGAATACTGGAATGGATGAGAGTGGGTATATATAGATTGTGAGACTCTGGATAAGGAGGAGTGGTTCCCATGAAAACTGTGTATTGTTCTGTTGTTGATGGCAGGGCCTCAGGGTGGGAAGATATGCAAACGAGGATTAGTGTCTGCTAATTGGTGATCATTGCTGGGAAAGCCCCTGACCCTGGGTGGTTTCTCATTTGCATTTGCTGAGTGCTGATTTTCCTATTTTGCAGGACTGGTAGCCAAACTTTGTTTACTTTTAGGGTTTCCTCTTTCTTGTTGAAGTTGTCCAAGTGTTTGTGGATTTTGATGGCTTCCCTGTGCATTCTGACCTGATAGTTGTTGGCATGGTCCAGAATTTCAATGTTTTCAAACAGCATTTTATCATGTTCCTTGATTTGTGTTTGGATACTGGTTTTGTTGGGACACAGAAGACTGGGTCCTCTGGTTGGAATTTTAAATACAGTATTTTCTGGCGTGTAAGACTACTTTTAAACCCAGGAAAATCTTCTCCAAAGTCGGGGGTCATCTTATACGACAGGTGGCAGAGGAGGAGGAAGAAGGTGTGGCGCGGCAGGAGGCGGGAGGAGGAGGAAGTCCAGGTCAGAGGAGGAGGAGGAGGGGGGAGGAAGGGGTGGTGTAGTGTGGTGTGAGGCAGGAGGAGGAAAAAGCAGCGGTTAAGAGGCAAACCCCTATCCTGGGGTTTTCTTGGCAAGACTGGTTCAGAGGAGGTTTGCCATTGCCTTCCCCTGAGGCTGAGAGTGTGACTTGTCCAAGTTCATCCAGTGGGTTTCATGGCAGAGTGGGGAATCAAATCCAGGTCTCCAGAGTGGTAGTCCAACACTCAAACCACTACACCATGCTGGCTCCTATTCCCATGTACTACCTATGAAACAATTGCAGACTTTTTTGTTGTTCTTGTGTGTCTTCAAGTCCTTTCCGACTTATGGCAACCCTAAGGCAATCTAATCATGGGATTTTCTTGGCATGTTTCTTCAAATGGGGGTTGCCATTACCATCCTCTGAGGCTGAGAGTGTGTGACATGCCCAGGGTCACTTACTTGGCCACAAATTGTACATACCCCAGAATGCATTATCTAGTATATTGGCAGTCCTTTCCCCCAACACTTTCTCATTTTCTCCTGTTGGAAGAGGGGTCGTCTTATACGGCGAGTATATCCCAAACTCTATATTTTAACTGGAAAAGTTGGGGGTCGTCTTATACGCCCAGTCGTCTTATATGCCGTAAATACGGCACTTCTCCCTAAAGTGCAGTGTGGAGAACTGTTTGATGTAATGGTTTAAGCGTTTGACCAGGACTCTGAAGAACAGGGTTCAAATCCCCATTCAGCTGTGGAAGTCTACTGGGTGATCTTGGACAAGTCACACTCTCTCATTTTCAGAGGGCAAAGGCAAACTCCTTCTGAACAAATCTCGCCAAGAAAACCCTGTGATAGCTTTATCTTAGGATAACTATAAGTCAGAAATTACTTGAAAATACACACCAACAAACTGCAAATCCTGGGATTCCATAGGATATTGCCATGGAAATGAAAGTATAATCATAACAGATAATAGAGTTGGAAGAGACCACAGGGGCCATCCAGTCCAACCCCCTGCCACACAGGAACACAGAATCGATGCACCCCCAACAAATGACCATCCAGCTTCTGTTTAAAGACCTCCAAAGAAGGAGACTCCACCACACTTCAAGAGAGTGTGTTCCACTGTTGAACAGCTCTTACTGTCAGGAAATTCTTCCTAATGTTGAGGTGGAATCTCTGTTCCTGTAGTTTGAATCCATTGCTCTGGGCCCTACTCTCTGGAGCAGCAGAAAACAAGCTTTCTCCATCCTCAGTATGACACCCCTTCAGATATTTAAACAGGGCTGTCATATCACCTCTTAACCTTCTCTTCTCTAGGCTAAACATATCCAGCTCCCTAAGTCTTTCCTCATAGGACATGGTTCCTAGATTCCTCGCCATTTTGGTTGCCCTTTTCTGGACATGCTCCAGCTTGTCAACATCCCTTTTGAGCAATATAATTCTATAGTCTGAAATAGACCAAAGTGAGAATTTGGTTGTTCTTCTTCCTTACTGGCATTTATACAATGAACTGAAGGCAGTATATATAACTCTCTGCCTCCCTACTTCATTTTCACAACAACTCTATGAAGTAGATCAGCCTGAGAATATGATCACCCAGTGAGTGTCATGGTTCAGTAAGGATCTGCATCTGGATCTCCCACATTCCACTAACCATTGCACAGTATTGCGGACCACATACTCTCTGTTGAAGGCAGAGAGGCTGAAGCCAGTAGTGGAAAGGACTAGAGACATAGATAAGTAAGACCACTCTATTTTCTTTCTCCCACATCCTTCCCCTCCCTATTATAGAGCCTTTCCCCAATAGAAGGGTATTACTACAAAGTTCACAGAACCTCCACTACTAGTAGCAGTCTATCTTTGATATACTGGGGAATTGTCTAGATTGGCTTGTGTGTGTGTGTGGGTAACACTGGAACTGGAAACACCAATTATACCAGTACTCACTGATGGAGACTCCAGGTGTGAATGAAATAGGAGAACTTTTATTTGGAAAGATTATGAAAGAACACACATATGAGAATAACTCATTTTGACATCCAGCATACAGAGCAAACTGAAATGGAAATGGAAAAATGAAAGAGGATAGCTTAACAGGGCTAGACTGAGGGGTAATATCTGCCTGTCTTGAAGAATGGCCCACAGAAAACAAGAGTGGCTCAGACTGGGAGTCTGAGGGTGATAGCCACCAAGCACAGTAGAGGGGGTCAACTGTGGTTTTCCTAGTTATATCTATACTATAAAACTGGCCCAAAGCTAAAGTGATTTCATGGGAAACAAAGACTTGTTAGTCCTTTGGAAAGACCAAATGGTTTATGAACTAGTGGATTGCTTTGATTGTCAGAAAATGAAAAAGACTAATTGGAGTGATGATTGATGATAGCTTAATTGACTTTACAACACATGGACAGGACTTGGAGTACCCCAAAATGGGTAGACAGGAAGGGTATTTAGGAATACAACAGGGGATAAAAGGGAATCTGGTATTGTTTGATCTGTTGGTAAGAACTCTTCTTTGAGGTTTGGATGCAGAGTAATGTGTGTGTGTATCCTCTAGCAAGCCCCTTCATCCTTTGTTTTCAGCCATCCAAATGTCTGTGATCTATAAACTATATTCAAAATACTACCCTTTCCAGTGTTTCATGGGCCATTGCAGCCTCTATAACCCATGCTGGCTTCCAGCGATGCAATATCAAAATACAGGTGGATCATATCAGGGCATTTACAGAGGCACCCTCCCTTCCCTTCTCTTATAGAGATCAGAATTGATCATTCACAGACTGCTTTTGAAATGAGGGAAAGAGATCAGTCCAAAAGTCACATAGTCCTTTCAGCTGGCCTTGTGGCCCCTTCTGCTGATCAACAATGATGATGGGATGTGGTATCTGAGACCAGTCTCCCAGACTTCTAGCAGTGTGCAAAGAGCAGTACATAAAAGACACTATAGAAGACATGAGGAAAGCTGGTAAAGTCAGTGAAGTTGGGAAGTCAATATAGATGCACAGGTAACTGTGGAAGTCATGCACTGAAGGCTTGTGTAAGCCAGGAAATTAATATAAACGTATCCTGGGCTGCAGTTTAACACAAATGACATCTGAGTCACATGCTTTCCTGAATAGGTAAGTGCCATTCCTTATGCAAATCACAAAAGTTTTAATTTATAGCTGTGTCATATGAATTGTATTCCAGCAGCATAAACCATACTGTTAAATACTGTTGGGTTTAATGATGAATGATAGTGATGGTGGCTGTAGTGGTGAAATACTGAACTTAGCAAGCTGATGTGTAACAGTTGTTGATAATTCCTAACATTATAAAAATACGTTTAGAAGAAGAAAGCAACAATGGCAACTTGTCTTCTTCAAAAACAAAATTTGAAATGGTTCCAAATCTTAGAATAGAAATGTAAATTTCAAATATTTTCTAGGTTTTGAATGTGCATGGAATTTCATTTCCTCTCTTCAATACTTACCAGAAGTTCTCAAATGAGAGTGCTGAAATCTAGTGCTCTGCCTTTTCTTTATCCACCCATACCATTTGAGTATGAGCCAATCTATTGAGGGAAGAATGCACATGAGCAAAGGACTCTTAAAGGTCCTCCTGTTTTCCTTTTGGGATTGCATGAGCATGACAGTGGACAGAAGAACTGGTTCTTTGGAATAACAAAAAGTAAGTGAATGTTCCTTATACCCATCTAGCTCTCCTTCTTGGTTTAAACTCAGAAGCATGAATAAGGTGCACAAATCAGAGGAGAGCTGGAGGGGGATAGTAGTGATGCCCAAGTATCTCCCATTCTCAGACTTTCTCGAAATGAGTGTTTATCTTTGCTCATATACATTCCAAGCTCATGGAGCCCATAGGACACCAGACGTAGGTTGATTCAGTTGCAGTGGGGGACTCCCATGTTAGGGAGTGATTAATCTAGTCTAAATTTTAATTGAACAATTCGAGGTGGATAAGATTCAGCAGTGTGGATAACTCCTTCAAAGTCTGGACTAAAATCCACAATGGCTTTACCAGATCACTGACATGGAAGCTACCAGCGGCTACTGGTGTGATGGCTTGGATTCTACCTGTTATTGTTTTTATTTTCTGAGGGCTGATGCAGATGGCCCAAAAGCGGTGGCACAGAACTGCCCTTGGGAGTGGCAGATTGGGGCCGCGGCAACCACACGCTGTAGCCCTGATCCTCCTTTTTGCCACTTCTTTTGGGAGCAGCAAAAGGCCGCCCTTAGAGCCTCCACGGCGGTTCTTTTGCACCCTTTTGGTGCAGCATGTGTGCACGCTGTGCCAAGTGGGTGTCATGATGCTGTGCAGCATGCAGACGGGTGTGCATCAGGACGGCATCAGGGTGGAGTCAGGGTGGCCGGCATGCGGCTGTCTCACCCCAACTCCACCCTCAGGCCACCCTTTGTGCCAGTCTGCATCGGCCCTGAGTCTTTTTTTTTTTAAGTATATCTTTCACTTCAAATCCAAATCTTAATTGTCCTCTTGAGACCATATCTTAATCTGGCTTGAATATAGCCCTAGATTTGCACTGTGTACAAAGAGAATGTGATAAGTATTGCAAATTGTCTTGTAGTTGTTATTTACAACACTCAGCCTTGTTCTTGTTATTTACAACACTTATATAGGTCACCCAATAATGTTGTTCTCTGGGCAGCTCACAGCTTCAAATAATAAAATGCAATATTAAAATGCAGTATCATAAAACATTATTTTTTTTTTACTGCAGAACACAGCCATATTAGTGAAATTGTCTTTTACTTGCATCTGCTTTGCATTTCTGTTCATACCATTGTATAAGAATGTTTGCTTCAGGCCTCATTCTTTCTACCTAATTTCCTTAATTCTGTAATTCTTCCTTAAAGAAATAGGGTTCTATCAGGTAACAATAATAAGAATACTATAATTATTCATCACAGATAATTTGACTGTCCTTCTGAAACCTCATGGATTAAATTGGTTTAATTCAAAACCTGGAGTGATCAGTTCTACTCAATGGAACTTTAATGTTAAATATAATTAAAATACCTGTTATCAACTACATACAAAAAGCTTCCATCTTGATCACTAATGCTCAGTAGAGGACTTTAAGTTTAGATTTCATTGTGAAAATAACTTATAAAGTATTATCCATGATAATTTATGGAAGTTGGATTTAACATAGGCTAAAACACTCAGTAATTTCCATGTGGACTCTAACTCTGACTGTTATTCTGGAAATAGAAAGTGTCCTTCAGTACATACAAGGGAATGAGATCCAGTGAAGGAAAAGATAAAGATGATTTTCCCTTGAACCCCCTCCCCCTGCCCCCTAATGCTTTAGAACAACTTTTCAAAGTGATCAGGGTGCTCAAAATTATGGGGAAATCACCCCTGTTCCTTTAGAGGTAGTATTCCATAAATGGAATCTGGCTGAAAAGCACTCTGTACCCAAGTGAATGTAGCAAATGATTTCGTATACTGAGCCAGTCATTGCCTGTTATACTTTTCATCTGCATTTGCAGAGCAACAACTTGAAGAAAGCATGTACACTTTTTGGGTGCCCCTGCTATAAGTGATGAGTGTAAGCTAGTGTCTTGTTAGGCAGTTAGAATGCCATAATGCTAGAATTACAACCTTGTACAGTGGGTCATTGGTATCCACTGGGGTTTGGTTCTAGGATCCCCTTTGGATACCAAAATCCATGGATGCTCAAGTCCCATTAAATGCAGTGGTTAGTAAAATGGTGTCCCTTATATAAAATGGCACAATCACGGTTTGCTTGGTGGAATAGAGAGAGAGAGAGAGAGAGAGAGAGAGAGAAAGAATTCTCAAGCCTTGGATAGTTGAATCTGTGGATAAAAATCCAGAGACATGGAGGACAGAAAAAGTTTAAGAAGGGGAGGAGGAGGAGGGAAGAATCGGGGCCTCCAAGTCTTATGCCTCCACATGAGTAACACTTGTATCCCCCTGGGGATCCCACCACACCATTTGAGAACCACTCTGTTAGCGAATTTTTGTTGTTTGTGTGTCTTCTAGTAAAAAATGACTTAGGGCAACCCTACCCTAATGTTTTCTTGGCAAGATTTATTCAGAGATTTGCCATTGCCTTCCTCTTAGCCCTAGAGAATGTGACTTGCCCAAGGTCACCGTGGCCGAGCAGGGATTTGGACCCCTGTTTCTCAGAAATCCTAGTCCAACACTCCAACAACTACATCTTGCTGGCCACCTGTGAAACCTGAAGTCATGCAAAAGGGAATGCCTTTTGAAAAGGCCTTAAGCAACACAGTTAGATCCAATACAGGTAGACCAGGGGTCGGCAACCTACGGCCTGCGGGCTGGCCCTGGCCCGCCGAGGCCTTGGAACCGGCCCATGGCTGGTCCTGCTGTTGCTGGTGTCGCCGTGTGCATGCGCCACCACCGCCACCACTGCTGCCGCTGCTGCCACGCCATGCACACTGCGAGGCGCCATTTTGCTTTCCAAAATGGCGGCTGCACTTATGCACACATGTGCACTACAGCGGGTGCCATTTTGGAAAGCCAAACGGCGCCAGCGCTGTTTGGCCTTCCAAAATGGTGCCTGCCGCCGTGTGCATGCATGCACGAGCACGGGGCGGCATCCAAAATGGTGCCCCGTGCTTGCGTATGCAAGCGCACCACGGCAGGCGCTGTTTGGCCTTCCAAAATGGTGCCCGCTGCCGTGTGCATGCACACACAAGGGCGGGGCACCATCCAATATGGCGCCCCACGCTCACGCATGCATGCACATGCGCACGCACCACCACGGCACGGGGGGCATCGGGAGAAAGGGGGGCCAACCCTACCCCCAAAAAGGTTGCCGACCCCTGAGGTAGACACATCTTCGTGCATGTAGCTTCACAGAATCATACAGTCGAAAGAGACCAAAAGGGCCATTCAGTCCAACCCCCTGCTATTGAGGAACACACAATGAAAACACTCCTGACAGATGGCCACTCAGCCTCCAAAGAAGGAGAGTCCACCATATTCCAAGGCAGCATATTCCACTGTTAAACAGTTCTTATTATCAGGAAGTTCTTCCTCATGTTGAAGTGGATCACAGAGGAAGTCATTTAGCAGTTAGTCTTATTAATATTTTACAAGGTTACGATATAGTAAAAGGCAACAGTACTAATTCTGATTTTCTACTTCTCTATCTTTTTGTCATCTGTTTCAAGAAATAAGCTTGCTTATGATTAAGGCCCATATTGCTAACTCCAGAAAAACCTATCTCCCATGGAATATTTGATTTTCCTAGTTCCCAAGATGTGACCAGCTGTGCATCAGAATACTGCCTAGGAGGAACACCAGTGGATATTGGATAATTTTTTTGGGGGGGGGGGTAAATAAATTGGGAGATAACAAAGAATGTTGACTGAAACTCAAAATAAATATTTGAGAGGCGTGTGTGTGTGTGTGTGAAAGAATCTTAGAGCAGGAAGGGACCACAAGGACCATGGAGTTCTGCTATGCAGGAATATACAAGTAAAGCACTCTTAAAAGATCCCCACCCAACCTCTGTTTAAAGACCTTCAAAGAAGGAGAGTCCACCACCTTTCAAATCAATCCATGTAAAAATTGTTCTTGCTGTGTGCCTTCAACTTGTTTCTGAATCATGATGACCCTAAGGTGAATTGATCATAGGGTGTTCTTGGCAAGATTTGTTCTTGGCAAGATTTGTCTTTGTTTTCCTCTGGGATTGAGAGAGAGTGAGTTGCTCAAGGTCAACCAGTGGGTTTCAATGACCAAGTGCGGTTTCAGACTCTGTGGCAGGAGGTTGCCCTCGGCGCGCCGGCCGTGCGGAGGGCCGGCAGCTCCGAGGGCAACCTTGGGAGGAGGAAGGGGCGCCGAGCGTGCGGCTGCCCCTCCTCTTCCCTGCCTTGGAGATGACTCTATTAGTCGTCTGCCGAGGCCCATAGTCCAATGCTCAAACCAGGACACCATGATGACTCTCTTTCCATATAAAATAATGATACTATAATAAGAGTTTATGTGCATATATTTGGACATGTCTGTCTGTCTCTGCCATAGCTCCAAGGGTGTGAAACCACAGACAAACTATTGTACAAACAAATGGATGAATCTGCTACATGATTTACATAATAGGCAAATAATCTGCATAAGAAAGAAGTGTCTCTATCTCTGGATTTGGGAACCTGAAACTAGTAAACCAGGGAAGGGGGAAGGAAAGGGAGGGAGAGAGGGAAATAGAGAGAGAGGGAGAGAGATGATGCCAAGTAAGGATGCTGAGGAGAGTTAAGAGATAGAAGGGATGAACAAAAATTTAGGTGGAGGGAGAGAAAGATTAAAGTAAAGGTAAAGGTATTCTCCATTGACAAGTCGTGTCCAACCATAGGAGGTGGTGCTCATCTTCGTTACTAAACTGAAGAGCCAGCATTGTCAGAGACTACTCTGTGATCATGTGGCCAGCATAATTGCACAGAATGCTGTTTACCTTCCCGCCAAAGTGGTACCTATTTATCTACTTGCATTTGCATGCTTTCGAACTGCTAGGTTGGCAGAAGATGGGACTAGTGACAGGAGCTCAGTCATCATGCAGCACCCAGGCCTTGAACTGCCAACCTGCTGATCTTGCAATCAACAGAGTCAGTGTCTTAACTACTTGAGCCACTGTATCCCTGAGAAAGATTAGCAAGATAGAAAAGGTGTTGGAATGAAAAAAAAATAGCATTGTTGAGAATGGGACAAAGATATCCTAATCCAAGCATAGGTGGTATAGGCTGAATGAGTACCAGGGTGGAAGGAGGGTAATGTAAGCATAGAAGGAAATGAGGTGGGGGTCCCAGAGAGGACAAAGCATACTGGGCGGAGGATGCAACTAATGGGTTTTAAAGCTGAGCAAAGCCTAATACTTTCACTAGTACTATTTATATTTCTAATGACAAGTATTCTACCACCTCTTTATGAGACTAATAAATTGTTAAATATAATGGGAAAGAGTACTTAGAAACTTCCATTAATAGACTGGCTATTAGCATGAGGAACTTATTAGGCCGAAGGTTTCAGTAATTCTGAGTTCTAAGATTTGATTTTTAAATGATGAAACATCCAATAACCCAAATGACCCTGTGCAAACACATACATGGCATAAATTATTCCAAATGAAAGCATGAAAGTTATTTGTTCAGCTGCTTTTGTGGCTGGAAGGTTAGGAACAAAAGCTATTATTGTTCAGTGTGTTTTTTCACAGGAAATAGACAGTGGCAAACATACAGTAGTTCAACACATGAGATCAGAGACACAGTTTTTATAGTAAACTAAAAACAGATGTTCCAAAGGCTCAAGACCTTTACAGAAATTATTAGTTATGTTTGCCTTTGAAAGCAGAGAAAGTTTACAGAGACTCATGTACCTGATTAAGAAAAAGACGGGTTATAAAAGCTATGAGAGCATTAACTCATTCAAGTAAAAATATTTGTCCTATAGATCCTGACTATTTTATTTAATACAGTATCATGTATGAAAAGTAGATTGAGTAAGCGTCAGACTAAGTGTCCCCAAAGCAGCCATTTTCCTCTCTGCTAAATGCTGTATCCCATCAATACACAGTCTATTTAATAGCAATTGAACTGAGCTATCTTTAATGACTTTTAATAGTATTAATGAGCCATTCTTGTGTTTGCAAACCAGCATATGAGTTGGAGCTGTTCCTCACTGTAAATAAGCCCTATAAATATGATGATTTCCATAAGTTAAATAATTATGGCAAACCATAATTTTATTTTGTGTAATGAATGCCTCTGATTTGCATATGCTAAGTGAACCATCTGGATGTTTAAAAATATTGCACACACAAATGTTAAATCTTATTAGGTGGGAATATTGTAGTCAGCTGTGCCAGACACCACATGATATTTCACCACGAGTGAGAAGCCCAGCAGAAAGAGCTATTCAGTAAGTAAACAGGGCCATAAAGACAGACTGTCTCTCAGGTCTAATCTACACTACAGAAATAATGCAGTTTGACACTGCTTTAACTGTCATTCCTCCATCCTATGGAATCCTGGAGTTTGTAGCTCTCTGACAGAGAAGGCTAAATATCTCACAAAACTACAGAATTTCACAGCATTGAGCCATAGCAGTTAAAGTGGTGTCAAACTGCATTATTTCTAATCTATAAAGCAGATTAGTCCTCAGTGGACAGGTTAAAACCAGCTTCAGTTTACTTCATTTGATCCCAACTGATTTTGCTCCATCTTAATTTCCTGTATTTTATAGACTTCCACTCTTGAGCCCTCTTGCTTCTTCCATTTCCTTCCTTCTTCAGTCACTGCTTCTTCCATTTCCTTCCCCTTTCCTTCAAGGTTGCATCATGCCTCTTATATCAAACTGTACTTTTAACAACAACTGATCCAAGGCAGCTTACAATAGTTTAAAAAAACCCAAAACAGTTAAAATATTATTAAAAATGTAAAAGAGCATTAAATATCAGTATTATTAAAAACAAGGTTAAAATTATTAAAACACTGAAATCATGTTTCATTAAAAGATTAAATATTTTTTTAAAAAAACAGCACAACTCATTTTACACACACACTACACCTCCATAATTAAAATTCAAAAGATCTACCAAAATAAGAACATCTTCACTTATTGGCAGAAAGTTAGAAGAGCCAAATGGACTTTCAGTCTGGGAGCCATCACAGAGAGGACTCTCACACAACTGCATCTATAAGAGCCATGGGACTGTGAGAAAGGCCCCTCTGTAAATCTTAATGCTGGGGAGAGCTTGGTTGAGGGTTTCAAATACAGAGTTTGTAGAGTGAAGGACTCAAATTACTGGGCCTATTTGGATAAATCTATCCCTTTTGGGGGTTCCCCATATATTTCTCAAAAATTGTCAATTTTTAATCTTTCATAAATCTGTAGGCTTTGATTACAGTTGAGCCACTGTATCCAGGCATTCTGCATCCACAGATTCAATCCTCCACAGCTTAAAATTACCACTCCCTCCAAAACAAATCCTAAAAGTAAACCTTGATAAAAAAAATCCTAAAAGTAAACCATTTTATATAAGGGTCGCCATTTCACTATGCCCTTGTAACTCATGAGACTTGAACATACACAGCTTTTGGTATCCACGGAGGGTCGTGGAGCCAAACCCCAGCAGATACCAAAGACCTACTACATTTGTTATTTTAAAAAAATGAACTGAGCTGAAATCCTTTCACAAGTCTACCTTCTTGTCTAGGGGATACCTACTCCTCTCTTCCTTTTCTTTCACCCATGCCCACTGCTCTCTAATGTTCTTTTTACTTTAATCTCTGTGTGGGTTGGTCAAAATATTTTATTGTCTAAGACAAAGGTCAAGATGCCTGTCCTGGCATTCCAGACATTTATATAGACACCTGGATCCTAATTCAGTAGGGGAAAAAGCACAGCATATTCTATCACACCTGAAGGCAGTAGGCAGCTTTTGGGAAATATGGCTGGTTTCATTGTACATGTAGTTGTCTTTCGGCTACATTATTACCATTACAATCTTCTCCCAAGGATACATTGGCTGTGGAGGTCACCTCATGCTGCTTAATGACGGCTGGTCCTCAGGCCGCACTCCTTCACTTAAGTCCTATTCACCATAGCCTAGTCTTATCAGTTTCCAAAAATGTAATTAGATAAGGGTCAGCAGAGGGTTGTCTATGGTCCCCAGGACCAAGGATCCCTGGGCCTTCACTCCCAAAGCATCTGGGGATGAAAAAATGTCCACACAGTATATAATCAATAGTGCCTTTTTGAGGGAACTATTTACCATTTTGCTTAATTTGGTGACCTATTTGGTTCTCACTTACCTTTTAAAGACTCCAAATGGGCCATGTTTTCTAAACAGGAAGTAAGATTGATTCAATGGATAAAAGGGTGCAAAAAGACCTGGTGGTGCAGTGGTTAAATGCTGGTACTGCAGCCACAATGTTGCAAATTTGATCCTAGAGGAGGGCTCCAAGGTCCACTCAGCCTTCTATCCTTTTATAGGTCAGTAAAATGGGTACTCAGCTTGTTGGGGGCAATTGGCTTACACATTGTAAACTACTTAGGGAGTGCTAGTTCACTGATGTGCAGTATAGAAATGTACTTTGCTATTGCTATTGCTATAAAAGACCCTGAAAAGCAATGAAATGGCTAGAAGCTTTGGTGTCCACTATTGGCCATTTGTGGAAAATATAGAGCCCTCAATTTTGTGAGTGAGTGGAAGTGGTACATTTTAGCATCCTGTTGGTGGAACTAATGAGTTCCTCTGAAATAGGTATATCTAGATGATGGTCTAACCATAGGGTGGGAATCATGTCACTCTACAGGTGCTGGACAGCAGTTCCTAGCAGCCCTGGCTAGCATAATCAATAAAGAAGACTACTAGGATTTGTACTCCACACACATCTGGAGGATCACATGATTCCAACTGATTATACCCAAGTTTAATAATTGATGACATGTAGGCTTTTTTGCTTGCTGGATCTTTTTCTATGTTCTGCATGGCAATTCCTAAGAAACAAAAGCATTTGGGATTTAGGTTTTCTCACAAGTAAAAACTGGAAGGAACTCAAGACAGAGTCCGTTAATTTTCTTCTCTTTTTCAGGTTCTAATACTGTCTGTGTCCATGTTTGTGGCTGAGTGCACACAGGCTGTTGATAGGCAAGAGAAAGTTTGTAAATTTTCATAAGACAGAGCACTTTAAATCCATTTGTTCCCATCAGATTTAAAATGTCATCTGTGTCCACCTTGAACAGATATTAACTGTTCTTATGAGTGATAATCTTGTGAGTGGTAAAACTGGAGAATATTCATCTTCTTTGAGTTTTTGTGTGTTTTTTTAACTGAAAACCTTTCTTCTGGCAGGAATGTTGGCCTCATAAGGTGCCTCTTAATAAGTTGTATAACTTGTTCTTCCTTTTAATGGTTATGCTTGTAACTGCTTTTCATTAATAGTTTAATTATGGCTGGAATTGTGTATGGCAGTTACAGATGTGTAACCTGGAGATATACACTTGTGACTGTTACATATTCATGGTCCTTATGGTCCTTAAGGGGTGGGAGGGATGGGGGGGAGGGATTGGGATATCAGAATGTATTTTAACTATTGTATCTTAATTGCTGTGAGCCGCCCCGATTGCTATGTAGAGGGGCGGGATAGAAATAAAATTTATTATTGTTATTATTATTATTATTATTACTTATGTAGCCCCGACTTTGACTGGCATTCTGTACTGCAGTCTCAGATTTGTATCCTAGAATTACAGATCCTTAACTGCTCCTTAGAACACAATTGTAAATGCCCTCTGAAACCTACTTTACAAGGCAGCATCTTGTGATCAGACAGTGAGAAAAGATAACTTTTCCCTCTCTTCCCACCAGCAAAATGAGGATGTGACAATCAGAAGGGCACCTGTGACAATTCCTTATCACAGGCTCACTTTCTGGTGGGAGTGGGTTGTAAACATCATCTTCCCAATTGCCAGCTGAACAGACCTCCATTTCTTGGTACAGTTGCTGCCTGGTAAAGCAGGTTTTGGGAGGAGATGTCAGGCCAGGAGACATAACATATGGGAACTTGTCATTTTGGAAAATTGGCTGGCTAAGTGCTGCTGGGACCTGGGCTGCAGCCAGATTGTAGTCACCCGGCAGCAGTGGTGGTGATTTGAGTATGATAATATCTGGTAGCAATCTGAAACACGACTGTATCCCATCGGGGATCAGTTCCTTTATTTTGTGGTGCAATAATCTCCTTAGTTACACATATATCACTAAGTTGTAGAACATGAGCCATTATTTTTTGTTCCTACAACACTCCCTGATGCATAAGGACACTGTATCATAGAGTGCCACCAAAGTTGCAACAGAATTTTGGAAGCAATAGCATCAGTTTCAGCAATGCTGTGGCCCTTGATGGATTTGAGGAATATAAAACATGGTCCCTGACCTAGGATTTCACCCATCCTCCTTTAGGCTGTACAGTGGCCTTCTTTTTCCTTCAGCTCTTCTTGGTTGCTGAAACAGACCACTGGACAATGTTGGGTTTGCCTTTTTATATAGTGCTCAGAACCCTCTGACTTTTTAATCCATTGTTTCCTACAATTCCATTGAGCAATGTTTCATGCCAATGCAAGAAGATACAACATTCAGTAATGGGCCTGTCACAGTTTGACCATTTTAAATGTCCTACACAGAATCGCAACACCTGGAATTGCCATGAATCTGTTGAACTCCAGAATGACTTCTTCAGAAATCCAACAGGAATAGTTTTTCTAACAGGTATCCAGCTATGAACAGTATACTTAATAGCACTATCATACAACCCTAAACACACCCAATCTTATCTGATTTTGGAAGTTAAGCAACATGGGGCCTGATTAGGGCTTGGATGAGAAACCGCTAAAGAATACTATAAATTTCTAACCAGGGCTAGAAGATAATCATGCCTAGAGAACCTCTGGAAAGTCATTGCCAGTTAGGGTTGATAATAGTAGCATAGCAGGGCCGATGACCCGACTGAGTATAAGCCAGCTTCCTATGTTCCTAATAATAAAAATAGATTTACTGGGCTTCAGCTGGAAGTAGATGTTTCTCTTCTTATCTTCACAACAATGTTATATTATGTAATACAGCATTTTTGTACTGCAACAATGGTATATTATATAACACAATATTCTACAAAACATGTTGAGCATCTTTTGCCTCAGGTGTTATAGATTCTCCATGATCTAAAATAATAATCACTGTATCTGTGGCTACATCCTACCAGATACAAGTGGGTGAAACAAATTAGAAGGCATTTTTTTTTTTTTGGCAGAATCCAGTTTATGTTATGCTGAAATAACATCAGACTGGGAACCAGATGAATTTATTGAGACACTGTTTTCACTGGGATCTTGTAGCACATTTTAGAGTAACTGAAAGAAAGAAGCTGGTAGCATGAGCTTTCATTGAGTCTATTTCCTCATACATCTTTATGCATCTAAGGCAATAGATTCAAGTCTATGAAAGCTCAAATCTACCAGCTTAATTCTTTCAGTTAGGGCCTTTACAAACTGCCAGAACTTTAACTGTCCTGGCTCAGTGCTAAGGAATCATGGGAACTGCAGTTTATTGTGGCTCCAGAGCTCTCTGACAGAGAAGTCTCAATGTCCCAGAAAAAAACTATAATTCCCATGATTCCTTAGCACTGAGCCAGGACAGTTAAAGTGGCATCAAGCTGTATTATTTCTGCCAGTCTCTAAAGGCCCTTAGTCTCAAAGATGCTACAAGATTGATTGCCAAGGCAAAAGGCGGGGTATAAGAAATAATAATAATAATAATAATAATAATAATATCCCTTTGCACACTGATTTCCAGACTAACATGGCTAGGTTTTGAATTCTGCTGCTGAGAAATCCATTTCTCTAATCACTACTCATTTATCTTCCAGTTACAGGGAGACCAAGCCATTGTTCATTAAAGGCAGTCTTAATGATTGTTATGTACTATGTTTGGTTTTTTAAAAAAATGTTTAATTAAAAAAGTAAAAAATGTTTACATTTTTTACAAAACTTATAAACATATAACAACAGTTAAAATATTTAAAACTTACAAAACATACCTTAAAACCCAAATTAATTTTATGGAGCAAGGGAATGAATTGACTTGTGCATTCTTTGTGCAGAATAAAGAAACTTGGCTACTAACTCTGTGATGGACTTATTTGTATCCTGTAGGAAATGTTTTACGTGCCAATCCATTTATTAAATGTTTAATAAAAAAGTAAATTAAAAAAAGGCAGTCCTTCTAAACTGGTGCCTTCCTTCATGATCCTTAGATACTATACCCATCAGTTTTGTTTCTCTGGCTAGCTATTATACTTTTCAGAAAGGGCATTTATTTATTTATATTTGCTAAAACATTCATTTTATTTAACTCATATCCCACTTTTCTCCCAATGTGGGACCCATAATTCTTTCATGTTAAGAAATTACCTTCATAAAACTAAATAAATAAATGGTGCAACTGAAGGTAGAGTTTGAGATTTCTTCCTATATAATAATAATAATAAATTTTTATTTGTAGCCCGCCCCTCTGCAAGGCAATCGGGGCGGGGAACAGCAACATTTAAAACAGAACAACGTTAAAACATTCTCTCTCCCCATAATCCCTTCCTCCCCCCACCCCAACCCCTTAAAATAGAATTAAACCATAGAATAATTAAAATACTATATTAATTAAATTATTAAGTTAAAAACAAAATTTTAACAGAGGAGTCAGACAAATGGGGGCCCCTTTATGGGCTGACAGTTATTCTGGGAAGGCCTGCCGAAAGAGATCCGTCTTTACTGCTTTCTTAAAAGCAGCAAGTGTGGTAATAAGACGGATCTCGTCCGGCAGGCCATTCCAGAGTCTGGGAGCGGTTGCTGAGAAGGCCCTCTGGGAGGTCTGAGACAGCCTAGTTCTTATTGGCTGTAACAGATTCCTCCCAGAGGACCGCAGGGCGCGGGGAGGATCATATGGGGAGAGGCGGTCCCTAAGATAAGATGGACCCAAGCCATGTAGGGCTTTAAAGGTCAAAACCAACACCTTGTACTGCGCCCGGAAACTAATTGGCAGCCAGTGGAGGGATTTCAGCACTGGTGTTATGTGCTCCCTCCTTGATGTTCCTGTAATTAACCTGGCTGCCATGTTCTGTACCAGTTGAAGTTTCCGGGTTAGGCACAAGGGTAGCCCCATGTAGAGTGCATTGCAGAAGTCCAGACGTGAGGTTACTAGGGCATGTACCACAGCTTCCAGGTCCCTTCTATCCAGATAAGGGCACAGCTGGCATATCAGCCGAAGCTGATAACAAGCGCTCCTGACCACCGCATTCACCTGACTAGTCATGTGAAGCGATGAATCTAGAAGCACCCCCAGACTGCGAACACAGTCCTTTACGGAGAGTGTGACTCCATCCAGGACTGGAGACTGTATTCCCAAATCTGGTTTTGGGCCTGTAACTGCGAGTACCTCCGTTTTGTCTGGATTCAATTTCAATCTGTTTTTCCTCATCCAACCCATTACCGCTCTGAGACAGTCATTAAGAGGGGAGGTGCTATCTGAAGTCTGGGACGATGATCTGGTCATGGAGAGGTATATCTGGGTGTCATCAGCGTACTGAAGACACCGAGCTCCATGCCTCCAAATGATCTCCCCCAGCGGCTTCATATAAATGTTGAATAGCATCGGGGACAGGATGGCACCCTGAGGGACGCCACAATTAAGCTCAATTTTGGATGAGCAACTGTCCCCGAGCCTCACCCTCTGAGATCTGCCCGAGAGGAAGGAACAGAACCACTGCAAAGCAGTGCCTCCAATTCCTAACTCTCTCAGGCGATCTAAGAGGATGGCATGATCTATAGTATCAAAGGCCGCTGAGAGATCCAAGAGCACCAACAAGGTCACACTACCCCTGTCAGTACTCAGGCGGAGGTCATCGATCAGAGCAACCATGGCAGTCTCCACTCCATATCCTGTCCTGAAGCCGGTTTGAAATGGGTCAAGATAATCGGTTTCATCCAAGACGGCCTGAAGTTGGGAAGCAACTGCCCTCTCGATCACCTTGCTCAAAAAAGGGAGCAAGGAGACTGGTCTGTAGTTGTTTCTATCCAGGGGGTCCAGGGAAGGCTTTTTCAGGAGTGGCCTAACTGCCGCCTCCTTTAAACAAGATGGTACATTGCCTTCCCTGAATGATGCGTTGATTGTATCCCGAAGGAATACCTTCAACGCATCCCCCCCCGGACGACCAGCCAAGATGGACAAGGATCGAGGGGGCAAGTCGTCTTTCTCACACTTCCAAGCAGCTTGTCCATGTCATCGGTACTCACAGATTGTAATTGATCCAGTAAAGTGCCATCAACGGAGTTCCTGGGTGCCTCGTCTGCGGATTCTGCCAAAACAATGGCGTCCAAGTCGGCTCTTATCCGAGAGATTTTATCTGCAAAGTGAGTATTAAAGGCCTCACAGCAGGCTGTCGTTGGGTTAAGTAGGGGGTTTGGCGCAGGAGGAACCTTCGTCAGCTCCCCCACCACCCTAAACAGCTCTGCCGGGCGAGACTCTGCAGACGCAATGCGTGCAGAACAGAAGGATTTCCGCGCTGCACGCAAAGCCTCCCTGTAGGAATCAAGATGTTTCCTAAGGCGAGTTCTGTCAGATGGGAGACGAGTCTTCCGCCATTCGCACTCTAGTCGTTGTCCAGCTCGCTTCATCCTCCTAAGCTCCTCTGTATACCAGGGCTTACGATTCGAAGCGGGCTGGAAAGGACGCTTGGGAGCGATTGTGTCAATAGCCCTGGTGAGATCGATGTTCCAAGTGTCTACCAGGACTTCGACAGAATCACCGGCATTACCAACCATTAAACCCTCTAAGGCTTTCTGGAAACCAATTGGTTCCATTAGCCTTCGAGGGCGGACCGTTCTAATGGGTCCGCCACCCCCGGGAGGGTGAATAATTCCTAGATCTTTAGCAATTGTACTAGTTATAAAATGAAAGGGCAACACTCAGAAATATGTTCACTCATTTTTAGCACTGAGAACTGCAATCTGTTCTATTGATGTCAACTCTCTATCACTGCATCTGTAGACCAGGCCTCAAGGTTTGTTATAGAAGTTGTAGAGTTGTAGAAAGTGACCACAAGACCCATCTAGTCCAACCTCCTACCCTGGAGGAATGCACAAGTTAAGGAACCATGAAAGAAGCCCTTCCAACCTCTGTTTAAAGACCTCAACAAATAGAGAGCTCACCACCCTCCGAGGCCATCTATTCCACTATTGAACAGCTCTTACAGTACAATAAGTTCTTTCTAATGTTTTGTTGGAATCTTTTTTCTTGCAATTTGAATTGTAATTGGAGGTTCCAGAGACAGTCAGAATAACTGGGGTCAGTTACACATTTAACTTTGAAAGTAAGCACAATGAACAGTATGATTTTGTGAGTCAATTAAAGATGTCCATACTAGTGAGATACAACCAATGAAAGTCTTTCTACTGTGACATGCCACAGGACAACAAGAAGACTCCAGTTTTTTTTGCATGTGCAGGGAAAGGATATGATAGCTGGTTCACTGTAACCTTCCCCCCATGCTTTCCTTATAAATTGGACAGGGAGCAGGTGATTCTTGTTGGCTTTAGCTTTATAGAATTTAACTATTGAAAATGTTTGAGTATAGGTTTAGAAACCAGAGAGTGGACAAAATGTTGGTAACATCTGGTAGGCAGCAAAGTTCCATTTTATTTCTGTAAATACATTAGAGTAGGAATTCTTTGAAATGCACAGTTGTTTCTGTTCAGTTTCTGTTTGATAATGATACCTATTTAAACAGTCCTGGCAAAGATTGCAGGGTAAGGTTGACATGCTTGTTGACTGACATATTTGAAGAAGAATTTTCTTACATAATGTTTCTTTCATAAATCAAAAGAAGTAGAAATAAAGTGCACTTTGATAAACTATATATAAATATATAACATTATCAGGCCTTAAAATCATAAATTTGACAGCATACAGATCTCTCAGGAGTTTATTGCAGTCTGTGAAAGTTATTAACTGTGATTTCATTGCCAATGGCAAAACATTTCAAGTATTCTTTAAATCAAAGCACTTGGCCATGGTTACTGAAAAATCATGCATTAAAAACTTTCAATCCATTCTGCTTTCCCCATAATACTCACTGTATCAGAGTATTCAATATGAGACTCTTTTTTGTTTTTGTTTCCCCCTCCTTAAAGCCTGGGATTCATGACACTGCTATTGGGATAACAATATAGCAAAGCAAAAAGCAAAGCAGCTTCATTTATATACCGCTTCATACCGCGCTATGCAGTGTCTAAGTGGTTTACGACTGTAAGCTCACTGCCCCCCAACAGCTGGGTACTAATTTTAGCGACCTCGGAAGAATGCAGGCCTGGTAACAGGGTAGAACTATGTTACAAAAGAAGGCGGGATCGATGTTTAAAAGCAATCCCACTTTCAGTTCACCCTGTTGCCCAAACTAAGTTGTGGAGTTTGCCAACCTTGCCACAGAACCTTACCCTGCTTCTCTGTAATGCCAGGTCAGTGAAAAATAAAATTCATATCATCCATTATCTTCTCATGGATGAGGAAGCTGACCTGGCATGTTTTACAGAAACCTGGCTGGGGGAGGATAGTGCCATCACCTGGAATCAGGGTCTCCCAGCTGGGTATTCTGTGTTCGAGCAGGTGAGGGAAAGTGGGCGGGGGGGGGGGCATGGCTCTGGTTCACAAAAATAACCTTCCCTTGATCAGGATACCTATTTGGAAAACAGACCATTTCAAGAGTATGTACCTGAGATAGTATAGGGATTCTGTTGGTATACCGTCCACCCCATTGCCTAACAGACTCCCTATCCAAGCTGACACAGCTGGTCTTGGAGTTGTTGCTGGAGTCGCCTAGACTTTTAGTCTTGGGCAACTTCAACATCCCTCTCGAGACCAGTTTAACAGGTGTGGCTTGGCAGTTCATGGATTCCATGACGGACATGGGCCTATCCCAATTCGTTCATGGGCCTATCCCAATTTGTTCATGGGCCTACACATTCGGCAGGTCATACTCTCAATGAGGTCTTTAGTACGGAGCAGGTATATCCGTGGGCACAGGTAAAAAATACCTCTGCACTGTCATGGACGGATCATTTCTTGATCAAGGTTGAACTAAGAGCCACTGTCCAACCCATCGGGGGTGGAGGACCTATAAAAATGGTCCGCCCTCAGAGGCTAATGGAGCCAATTGGATTCCAGAAAGCCTTGGAGGGTTTCTTGGTTGGTAAGGCCGGCGACCCTGTTGAAGCCCTGGTAAACACTTGGAACACCGATCTCATCAGAGCTATCGACACGATCGCTCCCAAGCATCCTTTCCAACCCGCTCCAAATCGTCACCCCTGCTTCACAGAAGAACTCAGGAGAATGAAGCGGGTTGGACATCATAGGCAATTTCTTTATTCCTATCGAGAGGCAATACAGGCAGCGAAGAAGTCTTTCTCCTCTGCCCGTATTGTGTCTGAGGAATCTCGTCCGGCAGAACTGTTTAGGGTGGTAAGGGAACTGTCACAGGCTCCACCTGTGCAGAACCCTTTACTTAACCCAACAACAGCCTACTGTGATACTTTTAACATCTATTTCGCAGATAAAATCTCTCAGATAAGAGCCAACTTAGACGCCGGGATTACAATAGAAGCGACTGAGGAGGTGTCCAGTAAACCCATTTGAGATTAAACTGGATCAATTTGAGTTAGTGAGTACTGATGACGTGGACAAGATTCTTGGAAAAGTAAGGAAGACGACATGCTCTCTCGATCCCTGCCCATCTTGGCTGGTTGTCCAGGGGGGTGATGCATTGATGGCCTTCCTTAAAGAGGTCATCAATGCATCCCTTAGGGAGGGAGTTGTTCCATCAAGTCTAAAGGAGGCGGCCATTAGACCACTCCTGAAGAAATCTTCCTTGGACCCCCTGGACATGAAAAACTACAGACCAGTCTCACACTTACCATTCTTGAGCAAGGTGGTCGAGAGAGCTGTCGCCTTCCAACTCCAAGTGATCTTGGATGAAACCGATTTTCTAGATCCATTTCAAACTGGCTTCAGGCCTGGATATGGGGTGGAGACAGCCATGGTTGCTCTGGTAGATGACTTTCGCCTGAGCATTGACAGGGGTAGCGTGACCCAGTTGGTACTTTTGGACCTCTCAGCAGCCTTTGATACTATAGACCACAACATCCTTTTGGAGCACCTGAGAGAATTGGGAGTGGGAGGCACTGTTCTTCTGAGATTCTGTTCCTTTCTCTCGGGCAGGTTCCAGAGGGTGGTACTCGGGGACAGCTGCTCATCAAAAACAGAGCTAAAATATGGCATTCCTCAGGGAGCCATTCTGTCCCCAATGTTATTCAACATTTATGTGAAGCCGCTGGGAAAGATCATCAGGAGACATGGAGCAGGATGTTACCAATACGCTGATGACACTCAAATATTATGCTCCATGTCTCGGTCAACTGCTATGACAGCTGATGGGGGTTCTCCCCTCAAGCAATGCCTTGAAGTGGTAATGGACCGGATGAGGAAAAACCGACTCAAATTGAATCCAGACAAAACGGAGGTACTTACAGTAGGGGCCCCCAAACCAGAGATTGGGTTGCGACCGCCAGTCTTGGATGGGGTTACGCTCTCCACCAAGGACTGTGCCCGCAGTCTGGGGGTACTCCTAGACCCGTTGCTTCACATGATAAATCAGATGAATGCGACGGTCAGGAGCGCGTGTTATCAGCTTCAGCTGATACGCCAGCTGTGCCCTTTCCTGGAAGTAAAGGACCTAGAAACTGTAGTACATGCTCTGGTAACCTCACGACTTGACTTCTGCAATGCACTCTACATGGGGCTACCCTCATACCTAACTCGGAAACTGCAATTAATACAAAATATGGCAGCCAGGCTGATCACTGGAACATCACAAAGTGATCATATTACTCCAGTTTTAAAATCTCTGCACTGGCTGCCAGTTAGTTTCCGGGCACAGTATAAGGTGTTGGTATTAACCTTTAAAGCCCTACATGGCCTGGGCCCATCTTACCTAAGGAGTCGCCTATCTCCATATAATCCGCCCCATGCCCTCAGGTCCTCTGGGAGGAAGTTGCTTCAACCAATAAGAACTAAGTTGGCAGCAACCTCCTAGAGGACATTCTCTGCCACAGCTCCTAGACTGTGGAATGCCCTGCCACAGGAGATCCGTCAGATAACCAACTTAAGTGGCTTTAAAAAAAGCTATCAAGATGGATCTCTTCCGGCAGGTGTTCCCAGAATATTTCTTATAATCTCTCCCACACCATTAGACCACTCCTTTATAATCAGAGTGCCCTGTTTAATTGTATTGAATTTGTAATTTTGTTTTAAGTTAAATTTTAATGTTATGAATTTCATATATTTTTAGGGGTGTGTGTGTGAATGTTCTTTGTATTGCATGGGATTGCGCTTTTAGATTGTAAGCCGCCTTGATAGCCTCAGCTAAAGGCGGGATATAAATAAAATGTTGTTGTTATTATTATTATTATTATTATTATTATTATTATTACTATTATTATTATTGAGTCAAGCCTGAGCCCTGGCTACTATTGAACTTGCAACCGTGTGGTTTGTGAGTGAGTGGATGCAGTACAGGCATTTAACAGGCATAATTCAATAAAAGTAGAGCCACTCATTTGGAAGAACAAAAGATAATTGCAATGTCTACTGAACTTCTAATTGTGCAGTTTTAAAAAGATTTTATTCTTTTAAAGTGGGGTGGGGTTTCATGTGGCTCTCAAGGTGTGCTACAACTTCTAACAGCCATAGTCAATGGTAAGGAACATTGGAAGTTGGAGTACAGCAAAACCTGGAGTGCCACCTGTCTCCCTCTCTTAGTTCAAAGCATTTCAACATTGTTAGTCCTTTGATTCAGCCACTCTGAGTAAAGGAAGGATAGGACTCAATACACCTATCCAAGTAAGAAATATGCAATGAAATTCCTGAAACTGTGTGGCATGCATTCTTAGTACCATTTCATTAAGACTTCACCTATAGCCTTAAACTACAGTTTACCTCTGATAAATGGTAATCTAAAGCTTGAAATGTATTGGTTTGTTATAAATTTTAGATGAATCTGTTAACTTTTCTATTAGGGATGGTAAGAATATTCATATATACACATATGAATAAAAATGTTTCTAAAGTAAAAAATAACTGATATGGAAAATCCTGGACTGACGCAAATCTTTGCAGTTTGGAAGTAATTCTGTGTAAATTGTGCATTTTTTGGTAGTACAACAAAGCTTTTGCAACCTTTACATAGAATATGTCCCCAAGTGCAGCACTTTATGTACAGAAAATAATATTGGAGCTGGAGTGTGTCCAGAGGAGGGCGACTAAAATGGTGAAAGGTCTGGAAACTGTGGCCTATGAGGAATGATCTGGGGAGCTGGGTATGTTTAGCCTGGAGAAGAGATGGTTAAGAGGTGATATGATAGCTCTGTTTAAATACTTGAAGGAATGTCATATTGAAGATGGAGCAAGCTTGTTTTCTGTTGCTTCAGGGTATAGGACTCAGAACAATGGATGCAAGCTACAGGAAAAGAGATTCCACCTCAACATTAGGAGGAACTTCCTGACAGAGCTGTTCGACAATGGAACACACTCCCTTAGAGAGTGGTGAAGTTTCCTTCTTTGGAGGTCTTTAGAAAGAGTCTGTCAGGGATGCTTTGATTGGGAGTTCCTGCATGGCAGAGGGGTTGGACTGGATGGCCCTTGTGATCTCTTCCAACTCTGTGATTCTATGATTCTATAGTAAGTAGGTTAAGCAGGGCATGAGTATAACTCTTTCCTACCTACGTTTCTCAGTAACTGTCATTCAGAGGCAGAGCAGTACATGGCCATCATGGCAAGTAACCATTTATTGTCTTATACTCCATGAATAAAGACTACTTTTTAAAATAGCCCACTGCCATAAACTATAAACTATATTTCCCAATTCAGCCTATCCACTAACCCTATGTTGTGGTGGCTGGAGGATAAATGAAGGATGATAGGAGAAGTTCAACAAAAGTGGTTTTTCTTCATATCCAACGGATATAGTTTTTCATTCCTTATCACTACATTTTAAAAAAAAGATAATTGAGAGAAATTCAAGAAGAAGCTAACCATTCTATACCTTTATTTGCTATACTGCCATTTGTTCAGGCTGTATGAAAATATAGTTCAATAATGGAAGAAGTCAGATGCTTGTATTATACAGTACTGTAGATTTTTAAAAGTATTTGTTATCTCCCTTCAAGTCTTGATAGATGCTTACTATCAAGGGTCCTAAACTGGGGCTGGAAATGTGTCAACCAGTTCTGGATGGAGTTACACTCTCCTGAAAGACTGTGTTCACAATTTGGGAGTGCTCCTGGATCCGTCTCTCCCAATGTCAACTCATATAGATGCGATGGTCAGGAGTGCCTGTTATCAGCTTCAGCTGACATGCCAACTGTGCCCTTTTCTAGAATTGGAGGACCTAAATTTGGTAGTGCATGTGCTGGTAACTTCAAGGCTAGACTCCTGCAATGTGCGTTACATTGGGGTACCTTTGTACCAAGTCTGGAAGCTCCAACTAGTTCAGAATATGGCAGCTAGATTGAATATGGGTACACATCATACTGATCTTAAAATCACTCCACTGGCTGCCAATTACTTTCTGGGCAAAGTACAAAGTGTTGGTTACACCTTTAAAGCTCTACGTGGTTTCAGTCCACGTTAGCTACAGGATTGCCTTCTCCCATACAATCCACCTTCTACAGGAAATGTTTGCTCCTCTATTTTATCTGGATTCAGTTTCAATCTGTTTTTCCTCATTCAGTCCATTACCACCTTAAGACAGTCATTAAGAGGAAAGACGCCATCTGAAGTCGAGGCTGATGACTTGGACATTGAGAAGTATATCTGGGTGTCATCAGCGTACCGATAACACCCAGCCCCATGTCTCCAAATGATCTCTCCCAGCGGCTTCATATAGATGTTAAATAACATTGGGGACATTATGGCACTTTGAGGGAAGCCACACTTGAGCTCCTTTCTAACGGAGCTACTGTTCCCAAGCAACACCCTCTGGGAACTACCTGAGAGGAAGGAACGGAGTCACTGCAGAGCAGTGACTCCAATTCCCAGCCCCCTGAGGCAATCCAAGAGGATGTTGTGATCGATTGTGTCAAAAGCCGCTGAGAGGTCTAGAAGCACCAACAGGGTCACACTACCCCTGTTGATGCTCAAACGCATGTCATCAGTCAAAGCAACCATGGAAGTCTCAACTCCAACTCCAGTCCTAAAGCCGGTTTGAAATGGATCTAGATCCGGGGTCCCCAAACTATGGCCTGTGGGCTGAACTCGGCCCGTTGAGGCCTTCTAACCAGCCCGCGGCCGGTCCTGCTGCCGTTGTCACATACGCGTGATGCGGGGCGCCATTTTGGGTTCCAAAATGGCATCTGATGTCGCGTGCGCATGCACATGACTCTGGGTGCCATTTTGGACCACAAAACTATCCCTGGACCACTAAACTATCCCTGGTCCTCAGGATCAGGTACATACATTCGAAGTGGACTGTATTCCGGACAGGTATCCTGGTCAGGGTAAAGTTGGTTTTATGAACCAGAGCCACTCTGCCCCCCCCCGCCCACTTCCCCTTACCTGCTCAATGACAAAGTACCCAGCTGGGAGGGCCTGCATCCACATAGTAGCACTATCCTCTCCCAGCCAGGTCTCTGTAAAGCAAGCCAGGTCGGCATCCTCATCTATGAGGAGATCATGTATAATATGGGTTTTATATTTGACCGACCTGGCATTGCAAAGGAACAAGGTAAGGTTCTGTGGAATGGTTGGTGCGTTCTCCAAACCATTCTGGGGAACAAGATTGAACTGAAGGAGGGATAGCTTTCAAACATCGATCCCGCCTTCTTTTGTAACAACTTTCCACCCTGTTACCACCGTACCTTCCTCTCCCCTGCACAATCTCAATTCCTGCTCCCAGATCATTCCCGGCCACTATTAGAGAAGGAGGTGTTAGAGATGGCAAAGTAGTTTCCCACCCCATGTGCTCATTTCCAGTCTGGTGAGAATGTCCTTGGTGGCGAGCTTAGGGGAAGGGGTTGTTATAATTAAGGGCGGGGGTTTGGGAGGGGCTAATAATCTCTGACCATGACAGCTGAAAAGACTGACTTCTTTTAAAACAACACTAAAGACATATCTCTTCCTGCAGGCCTACTCAGTCAATTATAAATCATGACGTTTTAATTGGTGTATGTTATTTTAACTGTTGCTTTTAAGTGTTTTTTAAATTGTGTTTTCTATTTTAACATGTTGTACCCCACCTTAAGCCTTGAGGAGAGGTGGGATGATGATGATGATGATGATTATGATGATGATGATGATAATAATAATGTCCAATTTATGGCATTCTATGTGAGGTTTTCTTGGCAAGATGTATTCCGATGTGTGTGCGTGTGTGCTATTGACTACTTCTTAGGCTGAGAGGATATGACTCCGCCCAAACCTTACCCACTGGGTTTCTATGGAAATTTTAACCCTGATGTAGTCCAACACAAACCACTACACCATGTTGGCTCCAAATAGATAGATAAATTGTGGAAAAATTGTCATTGTTAATTGGCTTTTAGAGTGAAAAAATATGATAATGAATGCTATATTTATCTTCTCTAATGAACTGTGTATGTGTATGTGTATGTATGTATGTATGCATATGTGTGTAAATGTATTCTTGTCTTTATCTTTTTAGAGTGGTGGATGTTAAAAAAAGAAAAAGAAATGGTACACTGCAGCTTTCAGTATTTATTTTTGTTCCTACTAAGAGAAAGAAGAGGTGGGATCGTGACAGGAGGAATTTTCAGTGAGTAATTTTTCCTTACTTTCAACTTATATGGTTGGCAGTATGTATTGCATTTCTTTCCAGTGAAGTGTTACATAATTGAAAAATGGTACAACGATCAATATACAATACACTGCTCGTTTCCCACAAGTCTTGTGAAAGTTTAACAATTGTTTTTAACATCTCAACTTAAGTTCTTCCACTTGTACTATATATGACAATTTCAGCAGTGGACATTTTTAAAATCCACCTTACTCATTGTTATAATATGCATCTTTAACAGACAGTTATTAATTGGAAAAGAACGATCATGCATGTGTAAGATTTGACCTTGACATTGTTTGTGTGGGCCTCCAAAGCAATTATTCCAGGAAACTAAGATGGAAAACAACAGCAAGGAAGGAGAAAGAAATGCTTGACAATTGTAGATTAACAGTATTAGTTGGCAGGCTACCTTTTTTTAATGAGGGAAGACATACAATAATTAAATCTTGACATACAATTATGAAAAAATCAGATAACAAGTCCACTAGCAGTTTCAAATAAGAAAAGATATTTTCTGAAAATTTGCCTGATGCTCTGTCATCTGAGACTGTTCTTTATGAGTGCAGGGTGAAGGTCAAGGAGGTATCTCAACTCCATCAATCCTTTGGACAGTTACAAATGACCTTTCACTTTCCATAAGACATTCAATATTCTGAATTGGAGGGATGCATTTTTCTGTGTTTAGAAAATGGCAAAATTGAAACCTTTCAGACTGCATAAGGTATCTTTATGTCCAAATCCTCTCAACGGCTCAGGCATTCCTGATGGGCATTAAAATATAATATATCATTTACATGAATCTAGTGATACCAAATTTCTGTGTCCAAAGGCTTGTTGCCCATTTTCTCTATTTACTTCTGTGAATCCATACTTGTCAAATGTCAAATGCTGTGCACCACTTTATATACATTTAAATTTTCATTATAGTAACTTGTTAGGCAGCTGACTGCTTTCTCTCTCCCCTTCCAACACCTCCCTTCCTTCTTAAATCTGTAAAATTAGGTTTCCTAGCTGTGCAATAGCTCTCTCTATGGAAAGGTGGGCAGTAGATGGAAAGGATGGAAGCTCCCCTCTGGTGCCCAGCAACTCAATTGTGTAAATACCATATGCTTCATGCTTTCAATCAGCAGGCCTATATGACAAATCTACCTCTGTATTTATTACTTCAGATTTCAAGGGAGCAAAATGTTTGAATGGTTCTGCAACATGAAAAGAAATTAATCTCTATGTACAATATACCTTCTGTGTTAGGAAAAAGAGTAACCTCACACCCTACACTGCATCCTGCTAATTTTGTCCATTTTGCATGGGATTTTTCATGGGGGAAATTCATTTGATTTCTCCCTAAATCCTTAAATGGTGCAAGCCCATGACAGATGCATTCCTATTGTGCTCCTAGCTTGGGTCTGAGACAGAGTTGTACATTTTCTCCACAATTTTTCAACATTACATCCTCAGGAAACAGGAATATATGATACCAAGTCATGAGATGATCACATGACCTTCTTGCAAGTGCTCAAATCACTGCTCAACATGCCGCTTCACTTTCCTTCATCCTTCTGAAAGAAATCTGAGTGATCAAATTGTGTTTTCATTTCATGAAATATTCAACTGTAACACATCACATGCCCAGCTATAGAATATTGTATTTGTCATGCTGAACCTGCACATGACTACATGTATTGTTACACATTGTGACTATGACAATATATCCATTGATGTTTCAATTTAACATTTGGCCTTTTTGAGTTTGTTTTTTTAACTTTGATAGAGCAAAGCTTTCAGTATCTCTGCTCTGTATTTTTTCAGAAAAAAACTAGAGGGCTTGCTAATGTTTTCTTTAAGATAAGAGTGGTGTTGGTATAGATTTAGCATTTTTTTTAAAAAAATCTAAGTACTAAAGTAGAAATATTTGTGAGAATAATAAGGCATGTACATGCATCACTTATACTAAAGTGCCCCAATCACAAGCCATGTTATTCAAGCAAAAAATTGCTTAGGACTCGGTGTGCTCACTATTGCATTACTATAGTATCTGAAACAGATGCACAAATTTTGGAGTTCGAAAGCATGCAAATGCAAGTAGATAAATAGGTACCACTTTGGTGGGAAGGTAACAGTGTTCAGTGAACTCATGCTGGCCACATGACCGCCAGAGTCGCCTTTGGACAACACTGGCTCTTCAGCTTATTTAAGGAGATGAACAATGCCCCCTACAGTCGGTTACAACTAAACATTCATGTGAAGGGACTAAATTTACCTTTTACCTTTTAAAACAGGGGTAGGGAACCTTTCCCGTTTAAGGGCCGAGGGACTTCAGCTCCCAGAATCCCAGGAGCTATTGGCCAACATGGGACTATTGGCCAACATGGCTGAGGCTTCTGGGAGCTGAAGTCCCTTGGTCCTTAAAGGGGAAAGGTTGCCTACCCCTGTTTTAAAACATAGATCACGAAAAGATATGGAATGCTCTTAAAGATATAGGAGTGCAACTACATTTGATAGGCCTGATGAGAAATCTGTATCTAGGACAACAGGCCACTGTTAGAACAGAATATGGAGAAACTGAATGTTTCCCAATTGGCAAAGGTGTCAGGCAGGGTTACATTTTATCATTGGCATGGAGGGGAGATGCCACAAGAATAACCACAACACATTTCAATTGGAAGGAAAAGGCCACAATTTTATTAACAATAGCTGTAATGTAGGGCTGGCCCTCAAAGCATGAGGTCTGGATCTGTCATCAACCAATCACTGATTGATCGATGAACCAATTTGCTTGGTCATGGTCAAGCTTTGGGATGACAAAGGGGTGACCAGTTAATTACTCATTTGCATCTCAGTAACCAGTTGATCGCACGTTCACATCTCTACCCTTATTACTGGGGGATACTGAATCAGTGTTGCCTCTGCAATGGCAACCCTGCAATGCTCCCAGTACCCCTGGGTCCCTGTTGGACTCCCGATGCTACATAGCCCTGGAAACTACACCTACCAAATCCAAGACCTATGCTATCACCCCTGTAAAGTTGTGACAACACAGCCCATATCTCCAAATAGAGGGAGGGAGGGTGGGAAGAGCTGAGCTAGAATGGCAGCTTCCCTTGGTGCAACATAGCCTTAAATAGGCCCTTGGACCAATCAGGGGCCTGGAGGTGCAGATGTTTATCCCCCGTTGGGACATGTAGCCCCAGTGCCAGGGCAGGAAGTACCACTCCTTTTTGCCCCACTGGTCAATCCTGGCCCAGCCAGCCAGGGCTCTGATGGGCTTTGACTCCCCCACCCCCGCAGCAGCAACCATGCCAGCCTGGTGAGTCAGGCAGCTTTTTTTCTATCTGTTTAACTTGTATGGAGAAAATATCATACAAAAAGCAGGTTTAGACTCAGATAAAGGAGGAGGAAAGATAGGAGGAAAGAACAATTTAAGATATGCAGATGACACCATACTGCTAGCACAAAACATCACAAACTTGGGGCAAATACTAGGGAAGGTCAAAGAAGAAAGTGCAAAGCATAATGTTCCTGTTGAACATAAAGAAAACAAAAATAATGACCACAAAGGATTAACATAAATTCAACCTAGACAATGAGGAAATAGAAATAATTAAAGATTTCTCATACCTAGGATCAAACATTGATCAGAACAGAGAGTGCAGTCAATAAATCAGAAGAAGACTAGGAATGAGAAGAGCAGCGATGAAAGAACTACATGATCATAAAGAGCGAAGATATACACCTGAGCACTAAAGATAGAATTGTCCAGTCCATGGTATTCCCCATTATCATGTACAGAAGTGAGAGCTGGACAGTGAAGAAAGTGAATAGGGAAGTGAATAAGTGAATAACAATACCATGGACATCCAAAAAGACCAACAAATGGTCCTCAAACAGATCAAGCCTGAACTCTCCCTGGAAGATTACCAAACTGAGGCTGTTATGCTTCAGCCACATCATGAGAAGGCATAACTCATTAGAAAATATAACAATGCTGGGAAAAGTAGAGGGCAGTAGAACAAGAGGAAGACTGCACATCAGATGGCTAGACTCAATTAGGGCCTGAATCTACAAGACTTAATGAGTGCAGTGAAGGGAAGGGTAACTCATGGACAGTTAACAACAGTTCCAATGGGATTCCTTATGTTGTAGTGAAAGAAAGAAAGACCTAGATCTTCCTTTGGATTTACTGCAGAAGGATTCATTGTAGAAGGTTTGTAGGATTATACCTGGTATGATTTTAGTTGAAAATGTTCCAAGGTTATTTTTAAAAACAAATAAAACATTATCACCTTCATATGAGACATTGGGTCAGAAGTTAAGTCCACCTTCAGTAGGGTTTAATTCTTAGTAAATGTTTTCAGAATATCAGTATTAGTTTTGTAATTTATTTTTCAGGTACAAAAGAAAAAGCAGTACTGAAGTCTGAAGAAGTCTGAAAAACACAATTAGTGCAAAATAGGAATTAATATTCTGTGTGATACAATAAGATAGTTGGGGGGCATTCTTCTACATTTCTCAGAAAAATAAAGGGCACGTGAATATATATGAGAACATAAAAAGAGCTCTGATGGATTGCTGAAAGAACTTGATCATTTTGCTTAGCCTGTTCTGCATCCTTCTGAGCTCCACGGTATCCTTGAAAAGTGGTGACCAGTCATATAACAGTATTTCTGTTGTTTAAAATATTTTCTCTTGAATGTGTGTGAACTTGCTTTAAGTGATTCTTACAGCAAGTTGACACACTGTCATCTAGAAAATATAGCATATGAAAATAGGATCATAGATACAACTGGCTGGGAGCAATTTTTGTAGTCATGTCAGCTGAAACAGTGCTGGTCTTCCACTCATGAAAATTGGTACTGGCTATATCCAGGGTCACTAGCTCTATCTATTATTTTCCTTCATGTTAAATGTGAATTGGAAGAAGGCTGGTTTAGTTCATATGGAGGAAAAAGGGTGTTGGAGAAGAAAATGTCACTTTCTTTAAAGACACCTCAGCTAACTTATTATTAGGGGATTCCAAGCTTTATATATGCCCCAATGAGGTTTGAACATGCTAGCTGACTGTATTCTTGGAGCTGTGGTAGGTAGCTTGATGAAGACACTAGACAAGTGTGTGACCACTTTGAAAAAAGTTAATCACACATTGGGGACCACTGAAAAAGGAATCCAGAATAAAACTGTCAAAATCACAATGATTTTATACAATCTATGTTAGGACTACATTTGAAAAACAGTGTTCTGTTCTGGTTCCCACATGTCAAAAATGATCAAGCAGTTGGAACCAATTCCCTATGAGGAAAGGTTGATAGAGAGAAGAATCCTTTTGTAGCTCTTTAACTAAGAAAAATATTGGAGGGGTGCATGATAGAGAAAGGGACATGGTCTGGAGGGACTATACAGAGGTACATAAAATGTTGCCTGGAGACATTATATAGGGAGAAAAAGCATCTGTTTCTCATAATTCTATAACCTGGAGCTATCCAATAAATCTGAATGGTGGAAAATTCAAGACAGATAAGATGATGCACTTCTTTCAGATAAGGGGAAACACTTCTCCATTATTTAACTATGTCACAATACAGTTATATATGGAATTCACGACCACAGGATATAGTGATGGCTGCCATATTGGATGGCTTTTAAAGGAAACACTACTAAACAGCCATGTATTTCTTAAAATTGAAGTTTAGCTTAATTGTGTTTTGTGTTAGAAGCTTTAAAAATTGTATTATGTTTTTAAAACATTGAACATCATTTTGAATCCCATCTGGGGAGAAAGACGGAGTATAAATTAAATAAATAAGTACTACTAATAATAAAACCTGAAACAATATTTATCCAGACACCCCCCCACACAAACCAAAGTGGTATTACCCTTGATAGTTAATTCACCACATCTTGCTAACCGCTATTTCTAAGCCCCTTATCATTGCTTTCTGTCAACCACTTGCACTAAAGAAGCTGCTTGTGAGACATGCATTAAAATACCAGTTGAAAATCCTGGATCACATAAATGAGCACCCACACATTGCATCACTTCTGCATATCAGCATGAAACTATAACTTTTAAAAGCTGCATCCTTTTATATCACATTGCAAGCATATTAAACAAAACATGACTTGCAATTCAAACAATGTCATGTATGTTGTTGAATGGCAGTAGCCCAGAAGCAACATGAAACATGTGAGAAAAAAACACCACCACTGTGCAAATTAGAGCAGGAACAATGTCAGCAATCACCACCAAAAATTTGGCATAACTGGTAAACATCTCAGTTCCAGGTTGTACAGCTTTTCCAATATACCTGTAATTCTAATAGAGAAATCCCATGATTCATCCATGCTTGAGAAATGAAAACATCTACAGTACTATGCATTTGGAAAATGAAGTGCGTAGACAAGATTCCCATTTAGTATAGTGAAGTATTGGGTTATCATATTGAGGGATAGTAACTTGTACTCCACAACAATATATGTGCCTTAAAGGATTCACACTTCCAAGATGTGCCTGTTACAGACCACAATATATGCAACAGTCCTGCTATGCAACCAGGTAAGGTAAAGGTACCTTACCTTACCTGTTATGCAACCAAAGACACATTTTAAACACAGATCTTGCTCTGGAAAGTGAAGGGCAAGTAGGCCTTAAAGCAGTTTCAGGCCCAGTTCCTCCCTCCCTTTTCAGCAGTGTTAGTTCTATAGATGTCAGTCTCTTGCTAACACTGCTGTTGATTTGTTATAGTGGAACACAACATATCCATGCAGTGACAAACTAGTGGAAAAACTAGTTTGTCATTATCTATCTTTGAAAGATTCAGTGGTGGAGTGGTTTGAGGTTTTCCATTTAAATAAATGTTGACACTAAAAAAAGAAAAGAAATAAATGAAAACATCTGGATCTACAGACTTGACACCTTGACAGTGTATGGGCTTAAGTTTAGAGGACTCCAACACCATCCACTGAATTCCATTTTTAGATCCTTGAAATTCTATAACTACCACAACATGCTGTTTATCTCTCCCATTCCTATAGAATCATAGACTCACAGAGTTGGAAGATACCACAAGGGTCATCCAGTCCAACCCCCTGCCATGCAGGAACTCTCAGTCAAATCATCCCTGACAGCCAGCCATTTAGCCTCTGTTTAAAGACCTCTTAAGAAGGAAACTCCACCACACTCTGAGGGAATGTGTTCCACTGTTGAACAGCTCTTACTATTAGGAAGTTCCTCCTAATGTTGAGGTGGAATCTCTTTTCCTATAGCTTGCATCCATTGTTCCAGGTCCTATTGTCTGGAGCAGCAGAAAACAAGCTTACTCTATCCTCAATATGATATTCCTTCAAATATTTAAACAAGGCTATCATATCACTTCTTAACCTTCTCTTCTCCAGGTTAAACATACCCAGCTCCCCAGGTCATTCCTCATAGGGCATGGTTTCCAGACCCTTCACCATTTTAGTTGCCCTCCTCTGGACACCAACCAGCTTGTCGACATTATTTTTTGAATTGTGGTGCCCAGAATTGGACATAGTATTCCAGGTGAGGCCTGACCAAAGCAGAACAGAATTACTTCTCTTGATCTAGGCACCATACTTCTATTGATGCAGCCTAAAATTGCATTGGTCTTTTTAGCTGCCACATCATACTGTTGACTCATGTTCAACTTGTCATCTACTAGGACTCCTAGATCCCTCTCACATTTACTGTTGTTAGCCAGGTGTCCCCCATCCTATATCTCTGCATTTCATTTTTCCACCCTATGTGCAGTACTTTGCATTTCTCCATGTTGAAACATCATTTTGTCAGTTTTGTTTCAGGTTTCTAACCTATTAAGGTCATTTTGAATTTTGATCCTCTCCTCTGGGGTATTAGTTACCCCTCCTAATTTAGTGTCGTTTGCAGATTTGATAAGCATGCCTCCTATTTCATCATCCAAGTTGTTGATAAAGATGTTGAATAGCACTGTGCCAGGATGAAGAGGAACCATTGGTGAGCACCCTTATGGCCAAGTCCAAATAAGGCAGAAGCCAATATTGAGACAGTGTCCTAGAGAAAATGTTCAATGTGGTTTGATACAGAAGTGACCAAGCAGAAAAGGGTCACAGACAGCCATAATGACTAAACACTTTCCACCAGTTGCTGAGTCCGGGAAGTGACATTGGCTGATGGTCACCAGGTGCTGTAAAGCACAGAAAAGGCTGCAAAACTGTCAAGTCACTCTGGATGAGTGACGGGTGTCAAAAGGAAGAGGCAAGGCCAGAAGGCCACATGGAGCCCTGGGTATATTAGGGAGTTGCCTCAGGACACAAGTGTGGTGATGAAGTGGTTGTTGGCAGTTGAAGTCGATTGTGTCAGTGGATTGTCGTGTGTATATAGCCTTGTACACAGAGGAACCAAGATTAAAGCCTCATCTGAGGGACGCCTGTTTGTAGAGTCTCTTTACTCTTTCTGGAAGGGAAGAGGTGCTTCTCCAGCTCACAAGCTACTGCCTGCATCTGAGAAGGTGGTGACCCTTGTACTTGTCCGGGAAAGCAGCCAAAGGGCTGATAAGACAGCTAGTTTTAAACAAACAAAATCCCCAGTGCAGCAGAGTCGGTGTTAACAACACAGTCTGGGAAATACACAGTAACTCTATCAAAGGGATTACCAAAAAGGATTGTCAGATGGTCCGAGGTTCGAGGTATCAGATAGGCAGGTCGATAAACAGTCCAAGGTCAAGGTTTCCGGATAGTCAAGATGATCTAGGAGACACGGAGCCAGAGACAAAGTCTTTCCCTTAGAAGAGTCAGATATCCACTGGCAAAGCACCACCCATGCTCCAAGTTCTTAAGAAGGCAAGGAGCTGGCCTTCAGCTGTGTCTGATTATTAACACGCTTCTGCTGAAGCCTCCGTGATCTTCGCAAGCCCTCTCTTTCTGCTCGACACTCCTTAAAGGTAGGCACACTGCCCAGATCCTCCTCCCTGACTACAGCATTAGGCAGCCCTGACTGCTGAACCTCTGGAGGGCCCACAGCCTCTGCTACAGCAGAACTAGGGCCAGCCTCTGGCTTTTCCAGTACAGGTTCAATTCCCAGGGGCCCTGGCTCCTCCCTTACAGGTTCAGGTCCCAAGGGCTCCAGCTCATCCCCTGAGTCCTCTGAATCATCCTCCAGGCAGGGCATGACAGTACTGCACTTTGACGTGGACCATCACATACTGCATAAACACATTAACAAGGGCTATGGGCCCAGTCTGTGCCAGTGGATTTGCCTGGATGACAGCGTGAGTAGCTGTTTGTGTGCAGTTGTCCAGAAGAGCAGTTCTAGCGGTCTGAGTGCCAGAAGGCAGAGAGTTAAGAAGCTGAGTTGCTTGCCATGCTCCTTATCTCCAACTGATAGTGAGAGCTGGGAAGGCTGCCAACGCTGAGCGTTTGTCTTGTTTTGCTGCCAGCATGGATTTTGTGAAGTTCCCAAGGCTAAATGATCAGAACTACTCTCAGTGGGCAGTTTATGCTGAGGCGATCCTGGTGAAGGAAGGGCTCTGGGATGTCATTGAAGAGGGTCTGACAGTGAAAAATGCTGAGCTTGATAGAAAAGCAAGAGCAACCATAAATCTTTCCCTGGACCCAAACCAATTAGACCATGTTAGAGATAAGAGATCTGCTCAGGAGGTCTGGTTTGCATTGAAGAATGTGCACCAGTCAGATTGTGCTCTTTCCAAAATGCTTTGGAGCAAAAGGCTGTACGCTTGTAAGATGCAGAAAGGACAGTCCCCAGAGGAGCATCTGACCACCATGAAGCATCTGTTTTTGGAGGTAGAATCCAACGGAATAAACCTCCCAAAAGAACAAAAAGCATATATCCTGCTGGGCAGTTTATCCAGTGACTTTGATCACATACTATACAGCCTGCAGGGGGTGCCAGAGAGTCAGCTCACAATGGACTTGGTGTTGACACGTGTCTTGGAGGAATGCCAGAGATGGTGTTTTGAGAGTGGCATTCAGAGACAGCAACATGCCAAGCCAAGATCAAACACACCATCGGAGGCAGTTCAAAAAACTGTGAGTGCAGCTGTCTGCAGAGTTAGATGATGTTATAATTGTGGTCAGCCAGGTCATTTCAGGAGGAACTGCAAGATGTCACCTGCTGCTGGAAGGAAGGAACAACACTGGTCTCCTGAGAACAGGAAGGGAGTTGTTTCGGCAGGAAAGGACAGTGATTTTTCAAGTCCATTTCGCTGTTGCAGCCAGACATCTGTGGATGATCGACAGTGGTGCAAATCACCACCTGGTGAACCAGAGGTCCTTGGTAAAGGACAGGAAGCCGTCATGTGTTGACTCTGTGGGTTTGGCTGATGGGGGTTCAAGCCAAATAAGGGACATGGGGACTGTGCATTTTCCAGGGTTTGACAAAGACTTTGAGAATGTGATGTGTGCTCTCCAGTTACAGAACTGTCTGGTCAGTATGTCCTCACTGACTTCAGATGGGTATGCCCTACACTTTGAAGGGGATGATTGTGTCATCACTAAGGAGGGGGGCAGGTTTGTGCAAAAGCACACAAGCACAACAAATTATATTATTTGTACAGCCAGGCAGAGTGTGCCACAGTAGGGAATGTTCCACTGCACTCAGATTATATACACTACTTACACAGGGTGTTGGGGCGCACAAGTTTTATGAGTTTGGGGAAACTGGGAAGTGTTTGCCCTGAGTTGAAGCTGGAAGAGTGTAATAACTATTTGGAATGCTCTGTATGCAGCAAGGTAAAGCTGCAGGCTTTTCCTGTGGCTAAGAGGAGCAAGTGCACCACCCAGAGGCCATTCCAAGCAGTGCATGCAGATTTGGCTGCCCCTTTTGTCAAATCTGTAGGTCATAGTAGATATCTGATGGTCATAGTTGATAGACACACCAGATACTGCTATGCCTACATGCTCAAGGATAAGAATGAGGCAGCTGCCACATTCAAGAATTGGGTGGAAATGGTGGAAAGGGAATTTGAATACAAAGTTGGTACTCTGGTGACAGACCGTGGGGGTGAGTTTTTGTCTGCAAGCTAGGGAAATTGGCTAAAACAAAAGGGCATCTGCCATAACACCACAAACCCAGCCACCCCCCAGGAAGATGGTTTGGTGGAAAGAAAGATTGGTCTATTAAAGCAGATCAAGGATTGCACGCTGCTTGATACAGGGGCCCCAGAGGGACTGTGGGGGGAGGCAATCTTGACTGCCTGCCACATCACCAATTGGGTGTGGAACTTGCTATCAAACAAACACCCTATTTTATGTTATATGGGAGGTCACCCAACCTCATCTAAGGGTGTTTGGGAAGCATGCCAATGTCCTGGTTCCCCAGACTTTCAGAAAGAAAGGTGACCCCACAAGGTGGAGGTTAATGTTTGTGGGGTACCAGGGGAACATTTACAGGTTTTACCTGGGAAATGGTCACATCCTGTTGTCCAGGAGTACTAATTTTGAGAAACACTCTGGGTGCGAAAAGATCCACACAAACCATGAGGTGTTTGTCAGGTTGGGACAACAAGGAGGCAGTACTGGGACTGGAGGGGTGGGAACACCAGATGTTATGTCAGAAGGCCAGCCTAGCACCTCCAGAGAACCCACAAGTACACAGACCTCACCCATCACTACTGGAAAGTTTGAGACACCACCATCTACTGAGGCAGGGGTACAGACGAGTAGTGACAGTGAGGTCGAGAGAGGACAAACCAAGGTGATCATACCCAGGAGGGTTCAGAGAGTCAGAAGGCCCCTGAGCGTTTTGTGGTACAGAATGCAAGGGTTTGCACTGTAGCAGCTGATGAGCCAGAAAGCTACCAGGAGCTTCTCACCTACCCTAGGGAGAAACAGGAGAAATGGTTTGAGGCCATGGACAGCGAGTTTTCATCCTTGGTGAATAGGGAAGTGTTTGAGGTACATTATTGGATAGGCCAAGTGACCGGAAGGTCATAGGTTGCAAGTGGGTATTTAAGAAGAAGAAGATGTCATATGAGACCCACAAGTATAAGGCCAGATTGGTAGCCAGGGGTTTTTCTCAGCAGCGCTTTGAGAGTTTTGACAAGACCTTCTCCCTAACAGTTAAGCCAGAGAGCCTCAGGTTAGTGCTAGTTTTGGCTGCCAGAAAGGGTCAAGTGGTAAGGCATTTCAACTTCAAAACGGCCTATCTGAATGCACAGCTAGACGAGGAAGTGTATATGGAGCAAGCACCTGGTTTTGATGATGCCAAGGAGGGCAAGGTTGTCAAGAAATTGAGTGTGCAGACAAAGTTTTTCAGAAACTTTCTTCACTTCGCAGAGAAAAACACCCAGAGACCTTGGAGCGATCTGGTTGTTCAGGAATGCATCCTCCCTGCTTCTGATGAAACAGACTGAAGCTAAGTTTAACTCCAAAGGGGCACTTTTATTCTTTAGTTGCAGTATGTACAGAAAACTATATACACTCACCACTGACCAACGACAACCCACGACAACCCATATGCTGTGGTTTCATTTTTTTTTATAGACACTTGCCATGCGGCCTCTAAGTCCTGCCTCTTCCTGTGACTTCTTCCTGTGTCACTTGAATTATTGACCCCCAAACATGATGACACAATATGTTTATACTTGGTCTATGTGCTCTCTGGCACATCCTGACCTTGGACACTGCTCAGATGTTTTGAGTCCCAGCTGCAAACAGCTTTCCCAGCTAGCAAGCTATAAAGTGACCTGTAGTACCCTTTGTCACTTTCCCACATATGCACATTTAAACTCAGGTTACAAATCCCAATAAAGGTGTACAGGCTCAGGAAAGCTGTTTATGGGCTTAACAGAGTGCATGCTGCTGGAACCTTTGTATCCATGAGGAGTTGGTGAGGCTGGGATACAAGTGCAGCATTGCAGATGCTTTTATGTACAAGAAAGGAGGGGTCATGCTAGTAATATATATTGATGACCTGTGTGTGGCTGCTCAGAATGAGAAGGAAGTGAAGGCTGTGCAGGAGGAGCTGGTCTTCACTTCCCGCTCATATTGAAGGACCTAGGAAACCTCAAGGCCTACCTTGGGATTGAGGTGGAGAGGACTGAGGATGGCAAGATCATGCTGAGCCAGATGAAAAAGATAGACAGGCTGGTGGAGAAGTGTGGCTTGGAGAATGCCAAGATAATGAAGAGCCCCATGACACTGGGCTATACCAGCAGTGAGTCAGACAAGATCTTTGAATACCCAGAGTTGTACAGGTCTGTGATAGGCAGTCTGATGTTTGTAGCCAACAACACCAGGCCAGACATCTCCTTCGCTGTGGGTGTTTTGAGCAGGAGGGTCAGCAGTCCAAAGGTGGAGGACTGAACAGCAGTGAAGAGGTTGCTCAGATACCTAAAGGGCAGCAAGGAGAGGAAGCTCATGCTGCAGGGAACTGAGGCACAGCTGGAATGCTTTGTGGATAGCTCCTTTGCATCAGAGCTGCATGATAGGAAGTCTGTGACAGGCTTGCTCATCAAGTATGCAGACAGTCCTGTAGAGTGGAGGAGTAGAAAGCAAAGCAGTGTGGCATGGATCACCTCAGAAACAGAGTTTGCTGCACTGTCAGAGATAGCAGGAGAAGTGCAGTGGGTGGGGCAGCTGCTGAAGGACTTAGGTGAGGAGTGTACATGAGGCCCAACAGTTGTACATGAGGACTCACAGGCCTGCATTGCCATGTCAGAGGCAGAAAACCTCAGGAACACAACAAAATACATAGGGGTTAGGTACCAAAATGTGAGAGAGTCAGCCCAGAATGGTGTTCTGTGTCTGTCCTACATTAGTTTTGAGGACAATGTGGCAGACATCCTCACAAAGGTCCTTCAGATAGAGAGACATGAGCGAACATCTGTACAGTTGGGCATGGCACTGGGAGTGGAAGCTCAAAGCCCAAGGTCCAGAGTGGATGGAAGATCCTAGCCTGAGGACATGAGCAGAGCAGTGGAAGATCTGGGTCAGAATGCAGAAGCACTGGAGAAGATAAGTGCCTGAAGTGATGGATAAGTTTCCTGGGGATGTGCATATCAATAAGGGTGCTGCTGGTGGGAGGACATCGAAAGTTTTCAGGCCGGTGGGATATGGCACAGGGAAGCAGGTCCATAGCACACACTCCACGAAACCAAGCCAATGTGCACACATTGAACATTTTGGAGGGGATTATTGAGCCAGTGTCCCAGGGAAAATGTTCAATGTGGTTTGATACAGAAATGACCAGGCATGAAAGGGTCACAGGCAGCCATAATGACTAAGCACTCTCCATCAGGTGCTGAGTCAGGGGAATTGACATCGGCTGATGGTCACCAGGTGCTGTAAAGCACAGAAAAGGCTGCAAAACTGTCAAGTCACTTTGGATGAGTGACAGGTGTCAGAAGGAAGAGGCAGGGCCAGAAGGCCACATGGATATATAAGGGAGCCCTGGGTATATAAGGGAGTTGCCTCAGTACACATGTGTGGTGATGAAGTGGTTGTTGGCAGTTGAAGTCGGTTGTGTCGGTGGATTGTCGTGTGTATATAGCCTTGTACATAGAGGAACCAAGATTAAAGCTTCATCTGAGAGACACCTGTTTGTAGAGTCTCTTTACTCTTTCTGGAAGGGAAGAGGTGCTTCTTCAGCTCACAAGCTACTGCCTGCATCTGAGAAGGTGGTGACCCTGGTACTGCACTTTGATGTGGATCATCACGCACTGCGTAACCACTCTAACAGCCAAAATGTTTTTTTTTTTTAAAAAATAAGCACTTGTCTTTAATAACGTTATTAAGTTTTAAAAATGACCTCCAATTTTATGGAATCCTTCTGGGATCCTGTACGACCTGAAAACAGTTTGGTTAGGATGGTTTCCATTTGTGTGACCAAAGGCAAGTTTGCTATGTCAAAGAAAGACACAATACAGTGCATTGGAGATAAAATGCCACAACTATTTATTGATTACAGCTGTAGTTAGTTGGCACATGCATGGGATAGGATCCAGGCATCAGCCAGCCCATCAACCGCCCGATGAAACCACCTCTGCCTTCCACCAGGGAATGGAAGTAGAGCAATGGAGTCTCATCTGGCGAGTGGTCCCACCTCATGAGGACCCCACTTGAATGGGGATGCTGGAATGCCTCCAGTTCCTGCCTGGGCTGGCCATTTCTGGTGCACTCTTCTTCCCATGACCCATAAGATGACCCCCATATGTACTCTTTTAAGGGTACTGACACCCTACCTGGATCCCAATCTCATGCTCCACCCAAAGTTGTGACAAGCATACAAGGAAACAGGGAGAGGTGGGCTGGTGCAGAAGAATGACTGGTCAAGAAGGCCAGCCACATGGCTATAAATGTTGCTCTGTTGGACCTGATTGAAGACTGCTCAGTACAGTCTTCAAAGTGGTCTGCCAAATTTGTGACCAGTCATGGGCAAACAGGCAGCGTGCCCCCCATTGGCCACAAATGCTAGACTTCCATAGGGCTGCGGAGCCTTCTGAGAAGGATAAGGCCCAGCTGGCAGCCATGGAAGTGACTGGCATGCTCTGCTTGTGCCCTGGCCCACAACACAAGCCACAGGTAAGTTCCCGCTGCTGTATTTCATAATTGCTTGAATCATGTTCTTTGTCACAGAATTACATGTCACATGCTTCTGGAATGAAAGGCATATGGCTTCTTTCAGCAAGATGTCTGGAAAGATGTCTGGATATTACAAGCACATCCTATAAATACAGAGAGCCAGTTTAATCTAGTGGTCTGAATGCTGAAATAGAACTCTGGGAGACTAGGGTTTAAATCCCAGTTTAGATACGGAAACCCTTGTGTGACCTTGGGCAAGTCACACTCTCAGCCTAAATACATGGCAAGAAATTTTCATGATAGAGAGCCTCTACAGATGGGCCCTTTGGGTCATCCTGGAGGCAGGGATGGGGAGGGGCTGCCGCACACCAGCTGCCTCAACCCCTCCCCGAAGATGTCCTGATGCCATGCGCTATTACTCATGGCACGTGGCATCAGGACATCCTTATGGCTCAGCCTTTTGATGCGCTGAGCCAGAAGGGGTGCTAAAAAGCTGCGTGCCGGCTCTTAGAGCACCCTTTTTTTCCGCCTCTGAAAGCAGCGGCATTTTGCCGCTCCTTTCCGAGGCAGCAAAAGGGAGGATCAGGGCTGAGGCATCCGGCAGCCTCAGCCTCGATCCTCCGCTTCCTGGAGCGGCCCAGGGCCTCCCATCTGCATCCCCCCAGAGTCACTATAATGTAGAATCAGCTTGAATACACATAACAGCAGAAACAACAACAACCATAACAACACCAAAGTGAAAGACATGGGAAACTATAAGAATGTACATGGGATTTATTTAATTAAATATCAGTGAGAAAAATTCCTAAGTAGGGGGAGGAACAGTGCCTTAGCCAGATGCTGCCTGTGGTGTCTCCTCCATTGTGTCAGCAGTATCTCCATGATCCTTTTTACAGCCTCTCCAATTCATTCTGTTTGTGGAATTCTGGGAGGTTTTCCTAAAGTAACTCTCATGTTATGGTGTGATTGGGTGTCTCTGTATTATATGTATGTAAATATCTACTGTCTTTCTTCCTGTCCCTCTCTGTATGTGTGGATGAATGGATGAGCATGTTTTAGATTTCAAAGGCACTGTAGAAAGCATATACAATAGTGACTTTGATGTTTTAAAATTATTTATTTAGTTGTATGTATTGACATAACATTATTAAACTACAGCAAGCTGTAGTATATCAGAAAGAGCTGTACAGAAGTGAGACATGGCAGCTTAAGAAGTACTAATTAATGTTTCATTCTCTCAGTGCCAGTTTTACTATCTTGCTTATTAAGCAAGGCATTCAGATCAGAACTGGCACTTTAATGAAGTTACATGTGTTACTGTGGGACCCATGCCAGTAAGCAGAATCATCAGGAGTCTGGCCAAGATGGCTTACATACTGATCCTAGAACATTTATGTTGGCTTTCCTTATTTATTTCCCACAGGGCTGTTGGCATTACTACAAACTTATCATGTGGCAACTTGTTTCAAATTATAGATATTTTATCTGCCCCCCCCCAAAAAAAAACCCACACTACATGCACACACACTTAAAGTTGTAGTTCATTTGCAACAAATATTTCAGATGGCCAGACAAGGCTGCCATTTTTGAAGCTAGATCTTGTAACATGAATAATTTAATTCCATTCTTACTGTTAGATTATTGTTTGTTTGTTTGTTTGTTTGTTTGTTTGTTTCATCTGTAATTCACATTTCATCCTATGACTTAGGATGGAGTGCATGGGACTTTCCCATACTAATAGTTTTAGTAGCAGTGAAAAAGACTCACTTGTCAGGGGTCCAGTCACAGTACAGAATTATAGTGCTATTGTTGTAAACTGCCATCAAGTTGACTTTAGCTTACAGTGAACCTATGAATAAGACACCTCAGAGTCACCCTGTCATCAGCAGTCCTGCGCATGGCATACCCAAAGTATGACAGTCTTCTAGACTAGGCTTCTAGGGAGCGTTATGCTTGATTTGCTCTAAAGTAAAGGTAAAGGTTTTCCCTTTGACAAGGTTATCAGGTTCTGTCTGATTCTAGGGGGCGTTGCTCATCTCCATTACTAAGCCAAAGAGCCAGTGTTGCCAAAGACAACTCTATCCTCATATGGCCAGCATGACTGCACAGAACACTGTTACCTTTCCACCAAAGTATTACCTATTTTGCACTTTTACATACTTTTGAACAGCTAGATTGGCAGAAGCTGGCACTAGTGACAGGAGCTCACTCTGCCACACGGTACCTGAGCATCAACCTGCTGATGCTGCAATCATCAGAGTCAGTATCTTACCAAGCAACCACTACTTTGTAGTTTGTCTTGACAGTCCTTCTAGTTGTAAATATTGTTGTGGATGCCACACAACCTGCTGTAGCTCCCTAAACTGCTCTGCTTTCTCAGCTCTGTTGGAGAACACTATTCCATTGTAAATGTTGAAAGAAAGTTTAAACTCCCAATGCAGATAGCTTCTTCACTTGGGGTGGGGAGGACACCATCTTGCCCATTGTCTCAGAAAGGAAAAAAAAGTCTTGGTCATGTCCTGGCAAAGATCTAAACTTAGAAATCACCTCCCAAGTGACTTCTTATTAGAAAAAAAAGCCTTGCCCTGGATTTGGAACAGCCCACGACCCCTAAAACATGGCACATTCCCTCCTTTCTCTTTTATTCTCTTCTAGAGGGCATTGTGTAGCATATTTTGAAAAACATGTTTTGGGGGGCACTTAGCAGCCACAAAAATGGAACTAGGAGGCAACATATGGCCAGTGGGGTATACTTTCTCTACCCATGATGTAAACTATACAGGCTTAAGATTTCCCTCCCTACTTGCTGGCTAACAGTGTACTTTGATACATGCATACTGAACAGTAAGCCTGACTGAGTTCTTTGGCATTGACTCTAATGTACACGTACAAATGCAATGCATCCTCCTCCATAAGAACTCAGGACACACACACAGCATTACTACTTTGTACAATTGGCCTTCCATAGCCATGGATTCTGCATCCATGGATTCAGCCATCCATGGCTTGAAAATATTTCCTCCACTAAAAAAATTCCAAAAAGCAAACCTTGATTTTTGCCATTTTATATAAGGGACAGAATTTTACTGTACCACTGTATATAATGGGACTTGAGCATCCATGGGTTTTGGTATCCACAGGGGGTCTTGGAACCAACCTCCAGTGGATACCAAGAGCTTAGTGTAAATCTGAGCAAGAGGAGGACTCTTAAATTATAACACCAGCATACCCCAACCATATCTGCTGCACAACAATGTCTATCATCCTCCTTCAGCATGGCCACTGATGGACTGGGGTGTTGTGACTGAACACCCCAAGCTGGGGATGCCTCCATGATAACAACAGTCACTTCTCCACTTTTTACCATTCTGTTTTAAATCATTAAACATCAGTAAGGGCTGAACAAATGGGCCCTTTAGGCTGGCCTGGGGGGGTGGAGTGGGAGTGTGGTGACCACATGCCGGCCGCCCCAACTCTGCCCTCATGCCAGCTTCATGCTGTGCACCTCCCAGCATGGCAGGAGGCATCAGGGTGCCCCTTTAGCGCAGCATCCAAAATGTTGCACCCAAGGAGCGCAGAAAAGCCATGGCAGCAAGGGCAGCTTTTTGCTGCTCTAAAAAGGAGCAGCATTTTGCCAGCTCTTTTTAGAACAGCAAAGCACTGGATTGGGGCTGCAGCATGCAGTTGACGTGGCTTCGATCAGGCAAGGAAAGGAGCAGCTTGCCACTGCACCTTAGGGGCAGTCTTTTCAGCCCCTAAGTTCATTGGCAGAAAGACTGTTTGTTTAATATTCTGCCTTTCTTCTGGCTTGGGACCTAAATGCTCCAAACAGATAAAAGCAATGGACATGCTTCACTCAGTGTTTGAGTATGGCAACTGTGTTTTTCTAATTAGTGTATAAGCAGGGACAAAATGCCACAAGAAAAGAGAGCTTGTGTGTTTCCAATAAGTTATAAATGAATTGTACACTGTAGCAGAGTTTTTTGAGAATCAGGTGTGACAGACAAAGATACTCTGTGGTATACATACTTTTCACATATTCAAACCATATGAGGTTATATTTTTTACTTCTTTATTTGCAGGGTTTTGATGGGTGGGGGGAATCAAGAAACTCTTTCCATGCTGGCCATAGTTTCACTCATTCAACCATGTTCCATTTTGGCTGATGCTTCCAAGGATTTATCTAATTAAGATAAGCAAGTTTTATCTAATGATCGCCAGTTATCATCCTAATTAATGCAACTGATTGTTGTATTCTGTGTAGGGATCAGGAAAAAGACACTTTTTTTAGTCCATATTTTTAAGCAAGCCAAACTAATTTGCACTATTAGAATACAGTTATCTTTTGGAGTATACAATTTTAATAGTATTTGTGGCTCAGAAATTATATATAAAATACATATGTTAGGGAAAGAAACATACAAAATGTGTTTGATAGAAAACATAATGCATGAAATAAATGTATGTGTTTTACATTTATGGATTGATGAAGAAACTGGATGGAATAGACTTTTGAGTGAATACATGTGGTGGTATTGTCATGGACTGGATAAACTGATCTAAGCATCCCTTCTTCTGAAGATACTCCGGTGGCATCCTTTTTTCTTTTTGTCAATGTAGTTTCATTATCAATATCAAGTTACAATATCGAGGAACAAAAAATCCATGTTTTTGTATAATACTCTTTTGAATAAATTGTGAAGATTGGATTCAAGACATTAAGCACTGTTTTACACATATGGACCAGAATCCTGTATCAACCAATTAATCAAGTATTCTTAACTAAGTATACTTAGTTGACTCAACCTACCTCCCGAACCTAATGGAAATGTAATTCATCCATGCTCCTGTTGCCAGTAGAATGAACCTCTTTTTGCCAATGCAGTTGATGCTCAATAAAGAAGATTTGGGGGTAGAGTTATGATCATGGCAATAGTGTCACAATCATGATTAAGTAGTGACTGTGAATGTGATATAGTGTTAAGAAGGATCTAATTAGGGGAATTTATAATTAGCTCAAAACATGCAAGAATGGGGTCCTAACAACACCCCATGAGACTGGAGTACGGTTGTGTATACCAGAGGACTAAGAGGTCCTACAATGATACTGAAACAATCTTCTTCAATTAAGGTCTAAATATTTATTAATAGGGTAAAACTGCAAACATACACATATGACACACACACTCAAACTGCAGGACTTGGAAGTAAAGGAGTGAAAGTAGGAATAGATGAGATGGGCCAAACTAGGGGAGATACTCACTTCCGAAGGCTTCTTCGGGATCCGCTGTGGATGTGGATTATGATGATGATGATGATGATGATGCACGGCTGCCGAAATGGGGAAAGGGATGGGCAAGGGAGCTATGATCAGAGCACAGACTGACGTGGAGCTAAGATGCACTCTAAGGATGGCACGTGGATTCTAAAAATCTAGGGGTTTATATAGGCAATATCTAGCTTCTGGCTATAGATTTAATGGCTTGGTTGAAGCCTGGACAAGGGCACTGATTGCCTGGGATTTGTTAAGCTAAGGTGTGAGGATGACCTAAATAACGTACTTGGATCTTGACACAATCAAGGAGGGAGGCTAGAGAGAAAAGGGCACAGTTAAATCTAATCACTGCCCCATCAGGAGTAAGACTCAGGACAAACAAGCACTATTATGTTGACCTTTGGGGATAATGGTCTTTCCCCTTTAGCAACTCCCAAACTTGTCTGGTAGGGAATTTTCCAGTTGTTTGGGCAGGCCCTTTCCCTGTGCTTACCTGACTTACCATCTAGGGAAACCATTGGGCAGTATACAAATAAATATTATTATTATTATTATTATTATTATTATTATTATTATTATTATTATAGAGCAGGTGTAGGCAACCTTTCCCTTTTAAGGGCCGAGGGACTTCAGCTCCCAGAAGCCTCAGCCATGTTGGCTAATAGTCCCATATTGGCCAATAGCTCCTGGGATTCTGGGAGCTGAAGTCCCTCGGCCCTTAAAGGGGAAAGGTTGCCTACCCCTGATCTGGAGGCTTATGGCTGACATTCCACAGAGGTCAGTTTGGAGTCATCAAGGGAACTCCACATGTCTCAAATTTTTATTAAAATCATATATGCTAACAATAGCAACCTATATTTTTTCATTCATAACTGTTTTGTATTCATGATCACTACTTGGGTCTAATTAATTAAGGGCTGGAACAGGTCACCAAGAAGGGGCGACTTGAAGCCACTCCCACTGAATATGCATTGGAGCCATGGCAAACACATGCTGCAGCCTCAATCTGCCTTAAACCCAGCTGTCAGGGACAGCCAGGTGGAGGACTTGGAGGACTCTGAGGGGGAGGATGTGGGGCCAGATCCTAGCTTGGTGCTCCCAGCCCCCATAGACCTAGCTGAACCTGGACCTAGCTGTGTGGAGCCCATTGAGCAACAGCCTAGCCTTCCTCCTCAGCAGCCTAGCCTTCCTCCAGCAGAAAGCCTTTCCCCAGCAGAGGTTGCAGGCCAGGAAGAAGCAGAGGAGCAAGAGATTGAAATCCCTACCTTTGCTCAGAGGAGAACAGATAGGGAGGGGCTGCGGCGTTCTCGAAGGTTAGCTGAGAAACGCGCAGCTAAAGAGAAACACCTGGGAGAGAGGAGCTGAGGCTAGATAAGCATCTGGGAAAAGCCAAGCTCTCAGTCAAGGCTTATCTTGGATTCCTCAGTGAAAGCTCTTGGCTCTCGGCTTGACTTTAGACTGGTTATATCCTGTGACCTTTGGAACGGCTCTGGACTATCTGCTCACATTAACCCTGGACCTTGGATTGCTCTCTGACCTGCCTTTCGGAACTCTGGACTTGTTGGTTGCCTGCTGCAAACAACCAGTGGTACGTCACTTGCACTGGGTTGTTGTCTTGGAAGAGGCCCTGTCTTTATCAGCCACGTGTTGGCAGCTTTCCTGGACACCAGCCCAAATAGGAGTGGGAAAAGATCTGCTCCTATTTGGACCAGGAAAGAACTGGCTTTCCTGGCCCTGCCACAGCCCCATGATGGCTTCAAGATACTCTGATGGCATGTGGCATGTAAATGCCATGCTGCTGGAGCATCTTGAAGCTGCCCATGTATGAGCAGTTGGCTGGCTTCCGGACATTGTCAGAGCAAGCAATGTGTAAATGCCGCACTCCCAAGATGTCCAGAAGGCATCTTTAACAGGCTGTCTGTTCCAGCCCTAAGTAGCTGATACAGGATTTTGGCCATGACTTTTTTTAAAGTGTGAATTTTCACACTGTCAGTGAGTCATCAGGGTCACTCACTGAAGTGAATATTGAGAGTATCAGATAAAAGACAATTCTAATTTACACAGCTGCATGGTCAAACTATTAACTATTATTTACTGTCATGGCTCTCAACCTGGAGAGTTTCAGAAGAGGTTTGGACAGATTCATGGGAGGACTGGGTTATCTATGACTGAAATTATCCCTTGTACTAGAAGCAGAACATCTGTGGAAACCAGCTGCTAAAGAATCTCTATGGAAATAACTAATTTTCCCCCCCTCAATTGTCATAGTCTATTGGATATATCAGCATATCTGTATCTAATATATTTCTGTCAGTGAATCACAAGACTCTAAGTCAAACAAAACTTTAACATCATTCTGAGGTCTGATGACTGTAGGATCATGTAAATCAGGGGTAGGCAACCTTTCCCCTTTAAGGGCCGAGGGACTTCAGCTCCCAGAAGCCTCAGCCATGTTGGCCAGTAGCTCCTGGGATTCTGGGAGCTGAAGTCCCTCGGCCCTTAAAGGGGAAAGGTTGCCTCCCCCTGATGTAAATGATCTGTGCAACCTTTAAAAATTAAAGATCTCTGCAGCCAGGATGGAAGTGGCCAAGAACTGGCAGATGGAAAAACTATCATTGGCTGATTGGTGGACAAGGGTGTGGGATAATTGGCTATCTGATTTTTTCCCCTTTCAAATGAAAAACAAAGAACATAAAACCAGAGAAAGATCCCAGGAGGAATGACAGATTTTCATTGAATATATCCACAAATAACAAGGACAAACTCCCATATGGATAACAAGTTTTTGGAGAGACACAATTGATATTCTCCCCTTTCCATAGCAGATCTAGACAATCATCCACAGTGATTGATATGATGATTCTGAAGTGACTCTTTGTATTTTGGGTTTGTGTTTTACTGTTATAATTAATTTAAAAAATTAAAAAAATAAAGATCTCTTTCTGGTTTCTTTTGTTTTTGTTTTTTTGCTAGTTGTGCATCTTTTCTCAAAATGTCATCTCACTTTGCAACAATCGCTAAAATAAATAAGATCCAGGATCCTCATAGGGTTTGGTATTTCACGCCTTCATGTCTAATGACTCATGGTGACCTTATCATAGGGTTTTCTTCATAAGATTTATTCAAGAAGGTTTGCCATTGCCTTCCTCATAGGGCTGAGTGAGTGTGGCTTGCCCAAGGCCACCCAATGGGCTTCCATGCCTGAGTAGGGATTTGGACCCGGCTGTCCTAGAGTCTTATCTTGACATCCTGCTGAATGAAAAAATATGCCTTCTGTTCCTGACAGCATGTGACACATAGTTCTATGATGAATAACATGTGTCCAGCAATTATCAGATGAGAACCATCCTAATAACTTTTTCCATTTCTGCATTTGAAAGGGAAGATTTTAGTCAACAGCCCTTAATGATACTTTGAATAAAAGATACTGCCTCCTTATGGCTGGATTAATTCAGATACCATTCTAAAATGTCACCTTAGCTTGGTAGGTGATACAAATATACTTTTTTTCCACTGGGTGCAGTCGTCTGCACTATGTGCTCACTGTTAGCTATCTTATATATTCAAGACCCACATGTTCTGGGTGTGAGAGTGACCTTTCAATATCTAACCCCTACACCTTTCTTTCTTTTTGTAGTCATCACATCTTTGTATTTAAAATCAGTCTTGTTATTTAGGCATGTGCACTTCCCCCCCAGATAGTTTCATCTTAGAAGCATTGCATCATATTCTGCCCAGAAATCCTTAAGATTTTTCCATGGTTTAGGTACCTAATCCCTCAGACTCATGGTTCCTTTTAACTTAGAAGAATGATACTTTAAAAAAAGTGAGGGGAGACAATAAAATTGAATGTAATGACAGCCAATCAGTCAGCAAACCGCACTCTTTCTACTTACAATCAGTGCCAGCTGTAGTGCAATTAAACTCAGCAGGTGTTCACAGGAATTTTTTACACCTCTCTCACTCTTTGTCTGCAATATATATATATATATATATATATAGAGAGAGAGAGAGAGAGAGAGAGAGAGTTTTTCTGATATCTAACAGCAGCAATTTATTTCAGTAGAAAAGGAAATCACTTGAACTGACCCTTCCCAAAGAATTCACCTACCAGTGTTTAGATTGTCTTTCTCATTTTAATCATTTTTGGAATAATGGGCATTATAGTCTTCCCTGCATGGAGAGTGCCATCAACATTTAATGAAACTAAAGAATGGAAAACATTTGTAGATGATTTAATTCTAAATGACAAGATTGGCTTCCACATTAAGAGTTTTCGTCTTATTACTCAGGATGCTCTAAAATCTTTAAAAACAAAAAAGCTAATGTCTGTTAAATAGATACATATAATTAGACAAGTATGTATAATTTTCATAGTTAAATATCTCCTTATTAATTATAGAAGTGGGCAAGCAAATACTGTACATTTCACACAATTGTCTTAAAAGATTGCCTATGAGTAAACAGGACTTATCCACATACAAAACCGGTCACACATTGTTGAGCCCTTAGTATATTCTGCACCCCTCAAGGAACTATGTGCCATGCAATGTTGATCTATGAGAAAGAAGTATAATGATAGCAGCAAGTCTTCCATTGTAAAGATTTGTAAATCAAACAAACAAATAATATACTTTGAAGACAAATATGGGAACATTAATGATGAGGAGGTTAGGAGGAATTCTCCTTTTATACAAACAACATGGTGATGAATGGTCTACAACATGTCTAAAAAATCTTTAGGACTACAAGTCTTACTGTCCTTTTCCATTGGCACCACTGGCTGGACCTCCTGGAAGCTACAGCCCAAAACATCTGAATAACCAAAGATCCCTTAACTGTAGTGTACAATTAATGTTAACTTGATTATCAACTATCAGTCCAGCTTTTAGCCATGGGAGGAGGAAATTGTAAGAAACAGAAATGGCAGGAAAGCACTTTTTCAAGGGTTTGAGTTAAACAATGTGAAATAAGAAAACCTAACTCTGATCATTGTTCAAGGACTTAGCTATCTTTACACATGTTTACATAAATGTCAGTAATCTTTTCAATGTGTTTTTCCAAAGAATCTGGATGCTGCAAAAGAAACTATGAAGATAGAGGAAAATATTTCCGCTTGCTAGAGAATCTTTCTGCCTGGGTTGGCTCTAAGAAATAAAGCATTAGATGTTCCTCAGGGTACCTCTGTGATTCATAGTTGTAGAGGGCTTGTTCACTCATGCCTATATGTGCACACAGATGTATCATTCAAAAATGATTTGCATTATTTATTGGTATATCTTGATTCTACTCACTTTAGGACTGCTGTCCTGATTCTCTGATCTCTGTAACTAGGCAGGCCAAGCCCCAAGGATTAGGATATAATTTTGCTCATAATAATAAGGAAACTTTAGTGACTGAATGAGTTGTTTTGATAATTACTGAGTCAAGAGTTAATTCTGTCTTACCCAGGTGTTGGTTATTAGCCAAATACTAAGTTCTAAAGAAAATCTTGACAAATACAAATGTTGTTAATTTCTGGACAGTGGGAAAATTAACACTGTAAATTCAGAAATGGTTGAAGAGTATCTATGAAGAGATCAGGTATCTATGATACTATGTAAATTTATTGGACATATTAATGATTTTGGAATATTCTGTTACTATAGATTTTCATTAACATTTGAAAATACATTACATGTATCTTGACATGCATTGCATATTAAATGTATCAACTTTAACTGTGAAAAATTCAACTATATATAGTAACTATATTCTGTAATATAAAAGTCTGCAGTGTCAGATATGCAAACAGTAGGAAAAAAAGAACAAAGGAAAGAAATAGGGGAGCAGTGAGCAGAAAGATTGATGAAATCATGCTGAGAAAGTGAACCAGCAACTAGAGCATGAACAGAAAACTCATATAAAACAGGTATTATATACTTCAGTGGGGCATCAAAGAGATTATTGTAATATTTTCTGTTCTGCTTATTTATCATAGAAAAATATAGGGACACACACACACACAGTTTGTATCTACACTGCAGAAATAATGAAGTTTGACACCACTTTAACTGCCATAGTTTAATGCTATGGAATTATAAGATTTGTAGATAGCCTTGCCTATCAGAGAGTTCTGGTGCCACAATAAAATACAAATCCCAGAAATCCATAGCATTGAGCCATGACAGTTAAAGTGTTGTTCAACTCCATTATATCTGCAGTGCAGATGCAGCCATAGTTGAAGAAATGTCAGTTGGAGACAAGGTCTTTTTGAATTGAACTTGTTTTAATGCAAGTTTAACTTTTTCTTCTTGAATTAAGTATCTCTGAATTCTGTAGCTAAAATCTTATTTCTTAACATATGTAAACTCCATACTACAATGTAAAATTATTATTCACTGCAATGATTATGGTTGGATGATAAACTGACATCCACCAACCTTAGATGGTCTTCTAAGCATATTAGTAATAGAAAATTAGTACAGAGTAGGAAGGAGCCTATGCTATTTAGTACCAGCAGAATTGGCTACATTAGGATTCAGGCAATAGAGTGAAACCACTGAAGATTGAAAAATTGTTCAAGCAAAATTTTTCACCAGTAACTGGGTTGAAAATTGTCTTGCAATGCTGATATGCCATACTTTGGGTAGGGATGAAAATATTCAGTTTTTTTAAAAAATGTCAAAATGCATTTTTAAATGTCGAAGTGCTAAGAAAGGAAGAAATTTGGAATGGGACTCTTTGCAGTTTGGGACTTTATGCAAAATTTCCATATGGTTGATTCACAGAGGATTAGTATTTTCTATGCAGGGGACAGCATTTTATGCACAGAAGTATTTCTTCTTCTATGCAGTGGACAGAATTTGTGCACAATAATTATTGTAGTTGAAAACTTGTTCTGTGCAAAATTTGCATGTGGTTTTTGAAACTCCAGCATTTTCTGCTCATAAAATAATATTTCCATACTGTGCAGAATATTTCCATACAGAAAATGCTGTATCCTGAACAGACAATGCTGTTTCCTGTGCAAAAACACCATGCCTAAATTTTGACCTGAAGTATGAATATGCTTCAAAAAAGTGCAGTTTTGAAATATTTTCTTACAGTGAGAAGAAAATTACTAAAATTGTGCTTTGCTTCCACCATAAAAAAACAACCATGAAGAATTACATCCTTAGCTTTTAGTTGTGACATGGAAGGATGGTGGGGTATATCAGTGTAATAATAACTATATAACTATATACTATGGTGTTACTGAAACTATTTATGGTGCAGGTGTTGCTACTGTCTTCTCACACAAGTAGTACTAGGTGAAAGAATGCAAAGAACAGGTTTGGGTGCTGGAAGGACTTGTGCTCAATCTCTTAAAGCCCCCCTCTCCCTCCATCAAGCTTATATGTTAAATTGGGTGCTACCATAAAGTGAAAAGAAGTTATTTTTCTATGTCCCAAATAAGAACATTGACCCTACATCATAAAGTGAAAAGACTGTGGGGTCGTTCCCATTATGTTTTAAAGCAATTTGTTGATCACTGTATATGTGCTTCATCCCCACTTGCAACAATTTCAGAAGTGACTGCAATTACTTGGACTCGCTTTGAACTGCAACAAATCCAAAAGAACTGCACTTTTTAAAGAGTTGTTTTCTGGTGGTTCTTTTGAAAAAAATTGATTCAGGAACATGTTCAACAAGTATAAATGAGGGACTTGAATTGAAATAAATTGCTGAGGAGCTGCTCAGTTGGTTGGCGGTGGCAGCGGCAGCTGTTGCTGCTGGCACTGGGGTTGGCCTGATGCCTTCCCCCGGCCAAGATTGCAATGGTGATGGTTGGGGTGGGATAAAAACTTGCAGGTAGAGTTTCTATTTGTTTGTTTTTTAGTCAGATAAGATCCAAGAATAGCACCCTCACATTAGCAGTCTGAAGTGGTACTCTTCAGAATTCTGGTGCCTCTTTCTGCTGAACTGCTATGTAATCCTAAGATTTGCTTCTCCAATAGTACATGTGGACTAGACAGCAGTATCTTCAAGAAACAGAACACTTTAATACTCAAGGCACTGATAACTTTTGGAGAGATCAAATCTCAAGATTTTGAACATCAGAATATTTTAATATTTTTGATTTCAACTAGCTAGTTAAGATTATAAATTTAATAGATATTTATCCAGTATGCTGTGAGTACCAGGCTGCTGTTGGGTAGTACACCAGCATAAAAATATTTGCACAAGTGGCTGTGATCTCTCAGAGGCTGAGCATGTGCAGTCCTTAGTGAAGTCAATCACTCTAAAAGCACACACACACAGCTCCTGCTCTCTCATTTATGAATCTATGATTGCATCTGCACTGTAGAAATAATGTAATCCTGGGATTTATGGTTTTACAAGGTCTTTTTCTTTCTCTACCAAAGAGCGCTGATGCCTTACCAAACTATAGATCCCAGGATTCTGTAGAATGGTGCTTTGGCTATTAATGTCAAACAGCTTTATTTTTTATAGTGTAAATGCACCCAAAGATTGGAGAAAACTGACAATTGCACAATGGGTGAACTCAAAGCTATGGGATCATTTGACCAATGAGTTGTGCAGCTGTGACATCTGGCATAACTTCACAGATGTATAGTTTTACTATGCTCAAAGTTCATAAGTTTTAAACCTCTCTGCACAGTTTGCAAAGTTGGGTGGTTTAATGTTACTGATGCTATCGAAGAAGCAAATCTTAGGCTTACATAGCAGTTTAGCAGAAGTATCTGATCACTGCTAACATAACATAAACTGTGAAGTTCTTTGAGGATTTAGCAGCCTGCTCAAAGCTTCAAAAATTTTGGTCCCTGGGGGGATTCTGGTAATTTTCATCCAAAACATCATATTTCCAAGCTCTCATTCTACTTTATAAATATGTTTCTCTGGAAAAAAATAATACTGCATCTTTTAGATATTCCAGTTTACATATTTGGGAAGTATAGCTGAAAGGTTTCTTCACATGAAATGTCATATTAATGTTTGGCTATTCTTGGGCTTGTGTGACATCTTCAAAGCATAAGTTCTAATTTTGATTTGTACACAAACTGATCTATCACCACCTACCTAATTCTAAGTCATTTCCAACATCCATAAACTGAAAGAAGTTTGGCTTCAGTACAGCTTCAATCTTAGCCAGTTAGGATTGTATTCCTGGATAGGAATACACTGACTCACACAACTAGTCTATTTAATTCAGTGTTATTTACACTGACTGGCACAAACTTTCCAGGCTGTCAGGCAAGAGTTTGTCCACTCGCTACCTGGAGATGACAGGGTTTGAACCTGGGACTTCTTGCATGCAAAGTTTGTGCTCTATCACTAAGCTACAGCCCCAATACTCTTCAGCATAATCTGTTTTGTGTTTCCCTCCTACACACCAGCTAATAAATTCTAAATCCCTGTTGGGTGCATTTTGTATTTGATCCCTTGGAAACAGAAGTTTCCAACTGCTTCAGAGACTACACCTCCTCAGTCACCACAGTCACAGCATACATGTTCAATTCAATACCAGATGCTTCCCCTATGCATTTCTTGTCAGCTCCTAGATAACAATGCATATTGGGTGGATTTACTGGGCTTAGTATTCCTTTGGAATATATTCCCCTTATTGCACTTGGCATCTTTCCACCCTCTTCACTGCCATGCTTTTGGCTCCCTTGCAAAGCTTGTTATCACCTCAGAATACTCTACATGCAAGTAATAACTTGTTATCTAGCTCTTTGCCATGCTGTTATTGAATAACACTTGGTTAACTATTATCGAATCATTCATTTGTCCTGATGGAACTCCTTGGGTTTTTCTACCTTTAAAAAAAAAAGAATCTAGAGGGAGTTTTCAATGGAATATTCATCAGCGCTGCCATGGTAAGAGAGACATAGGGAGGAAGCAGACGGGCGGCACGGGGCTGCCCCAGGAAGCTGCGGATCGGGGCCGAGGTATTCGCACTCCTCGGCCCTGAGCCACCGTGTCCCAGTTCCAGGAAGGAGCGCTAAAATAGCGCTCCTTCCGCAAGACGCTGAAGGTGTGCCGCAAAAGGCCTCTGGCGCACCTTCGGCGCCTCTTCCGCTGCAGCGTGTGTGGACGCTGCAGCAGAAGTGCGTCGTTGGAGCGCCAGCCGTGCGGAGCGATGGGCGCTCCGATGACGTATTCGGGAAGGGGTTGGGGCACCCAGCGTGAGGCTGCCCCTCCCCTTCCTGGCCTCGAAAATGGTGCTTTGCGCTGTCTGCTTAGGCTTATAGCTGTGTTAGTCTGGAATATCAGTATGCAAAAGGATCAGGCCTAGGAACCAACTAAAGCAGGGGTCTCTGTAGCAGCAGGAAACAAGCTTGCTCCATCTTCAGTATGACATCCCTTCAAATATTTAAACATGGCTATCATGTCACCTCTTAACCTTCTCTTCTCCAGGCTAAACATACCCAGCTCCCTTAGCCAATCGTCCTAAGGCATGGTTTCCAGACCTTTCACCATTTTGGTCACTCTCCTCTGGACAAATTCCAGCTTGTCAACATCTTTCTTGAATTTCAGTGACCAGAACTGGACACATTATTCCAGGTGAGCTCAGACCAATGCAGAATGAAGTGGCACTATTAGTTTTCTTGATCTAGACAATGGCTATATCTGCCTTTGGCTCTTTGATTGCCTCCTGGAAGCCATGGATGGACTTTTATATATTTCCTCAGTGCATTGCCTCCATCTTGCATCTCAGCTAATGGTATCTGTCTGCCCCTATTGAAATTAGCAGTAGTTCTCCTTTGGTTTTGCATTTAATTCTGCATACTTTTGCCCATTCTGTGGTTCATTTGCTTATGCAATATTGCTGTTCAACCCAAGGATCACATAGCACAACCAATACAAAACTGCATGTGGAGATGTATGCTATATAACCCCAGTCTCAGCCATCTTCTTATGGTTTGCCCCACCATCATCACATTATATGCCAGGGATTTCTGCAGTATGGATAATAAAAGTGAAGTTGTATTGATGGGATTTTGAGGTAGCAAGGAAGCCATGGACCAGATTTTAAAAGAATTGAATCTATGGCTCTTGGAAGTCTTTCTTTTATAGGTTCGCCATAATCACTGAAGCTACCTTAAGGGCAAATAAGAAGAAGAACAACATATGTGTATGGTGATGTATGCCCAGAGCCAGCCAATAGCTACTATTGGTTCCTGGTTTCTTAAAAATCTTTATGACAGTTTTTTTTTGGGAGGACCATGTTCAAAGGGTTTCAGTCTGAACTTTAAACAGTTATTTAAAGGTACAGTAGCAGAATTATCCCCAAAATAGCTAATTCAAAATTCAGGTAAAAATTAACAGCAGATCCATCACACCACTGATGTAGGAACCACCTATCATTCCTGAGGCCTTTCTTGGGAGGGCACAAGTTGGGTGCTTGCTTTCAGTTTGAAGCTGAAGCTGAATATGATGGTTGGGTATTTGTTGATTTTATCATTGGCAGTGAGCTAGAGCAAAAGAGCAAGCAAGCTGTATCTTTGACCTTTTCTACAGGGTTGGTTTACTAGCTATTAAAAACCAACTTTCTGAAACAATGATTTTTCATCAGTTAGACTTCAAATATGTTTCTTGTTCAATTTCCAGTTGATCTCATTTGTTCTGGATAAATACCAGCAGAACTCAGTTTTGTTTGAGGCAAATTTACCAAGCAATACAATCACTATAAATACTATAAGTACAACTTGGCAACACTGCAAAACAGAAAAGGTGTATCTCACACAGAATATGATTTGTTCTAGGGCTAGCCTAGAGATATACCTTACAGGGGCATGAGGTTATTGCCCCTTCAGAATAAGAATTTGTCCCACTCAGATTAAATTTCCTTCAATTCCAAAACAATTAGGATTGCAGTAACTTAATTTTTCATGTGAGCATTTAGAAATATAATGTAGGCATCTAAACAAAAGGGGCAGACAAAGTGACCAAAGATATGCAACACAGAGAAAATAGAAGGGTTCTAAGTGTGAACAATTTTCAGTGTTTTAGGGCCTTTGCAGACTGCCAGAAATAGTGCAAATTGAGTCCACTTTAAGGGCTAAGGTTAGGGAATCATGGGAACTGTATTTTATTGTGGCACCAGAGCTCTCTGAGAGAGAAGGCTCAATGTCTCAGAAAAAACAAACAAACACAATTCCCATGACTCCCTAGCACTAACCCTAACCCTTAAAGTGGACTCAATTTGCACTATTTCTGGCAGTCTGCAAAGGCCCTTACTCTCTGTGATGCTAGAAATTTGGGTATTGAAGGGAAATTTTATTGGTGGGACAAATTCTTATTTGAGGCTGGGGGGGTATAATTTCATTTTGCCCTCCCATAGCTACACCTCTGTAGCAAAACTAACATTAGAGCAAACATTCCTAAAATAAAACATCCTGGGAGAAATCCAATGCCACTCTCAACTAGATTAGACCAATGGAAGTCAAGTGTGAATCCTATTAGTCAGGAGTGGAAACTGTACAGCATGCAGACCACATGAAACCCTTTGAAGGTCCTGTCATAACTTACCCTCTAGGATCTGGTGAAGCAAGGAAGTTGGGCTATGAGGAGTTTCTCATTCCAGTGCCTTCCCCAAATCTGAGAAGCTGAAGCACCTGCGGGTCATCCTCCTCAGTATGACTTGATGGAACTAAGAAACACCCCTGCCCTTCAGAGGAATGTCAGTTAAAAAGAAGATGCTGATTAATCAAACACCAGAGACAGCCACCTACAAATCTCCCAACAGCTGTTGGCACCTCCCCCCCTTTGCAACCATTTATCCTCTTCAACTGGTCCTACTTTTGGTATTCCTCTGTTTCATGACATTTTTGATCTTTGAACTGGCTATGTTTAATGGCTTCTTGTCTTGTGTCTTTTTGGCTTTGGATAACTCGACTACTGGTTTATGTACCAACTGGGGACAGGCTGAGACCTTGTCCCTGCATTTCCATCTTTTCATATTACTCATCCATGACCTGAAGCTGCTTGTCTCAAGTGATTTTTTCCCTTTGGACACTTGTGGACTGTAGGTATAGGACAAGTCCAGTGTGCCATTGGGATTGCCTAATGACCCTCTTCCCAAAGCCTCCAGCAACCTTGGGGAAAAAAAAATCAGCTGAAAAAAGTAATCTGTAAAAGTTGAAACATGCTTTAAAAGACTGTTTCAGGTGGTATGCCTTCAACAGCCAGAACCCTCCAAATATCCTAAAGGTGCCCAGGAGTGATACAATATTGTGTAGCCCTTCAGAGCTCTGGAAATCTGGTGTGGCTGTCTAGACTCAGAAGCATGCCTACCCCCTCTATTGCTAGTCCAAAATAGAATTGACTTGCTGAATCAATAATTACATAAGTCAATGCTATATAAATCCCATGGATTTAATGGATCTGCTGTAGTTGGAACTACCAGTTGGATTCGAATCAATGTGGCTTACAATAGGTGGTGACAAACCGATCCTATTCATTTCAGTGAGTCTACTCTAACTTTATTTAGCTGGGTGATGTTGTCCTCCAGATTTTATTGAAGTACAATTCACAGCTGCCCTAGCTAGTACAGCCAGAAGTGATGAATGATGGGAGTTGTGTCCAGTTCTGGTCACCACAATTCATGAAAGATGTTAAACAACATCTGGAAGGGCAGAGAAATCACCCTTAATGTTAGTCACTGATACCTGAATCTTTTATCCTGCTTTTACTGGACTTTCCACTTTAAAGAGAAGGCACTACCAAATTGTCATGAAAACATTCAGCTTAATGAACCACAGCGACTAAAACATAACTATTTCACCAGACTGAACATTTTATCTCTTCACACAGCATCACTGTAAACTCTTTAAATATGGTTCAGAATTCCCATAGCCAATTACCTAGGTGTTAATATGATAGATTTCACCATTAAAACAAGCACCAAATGGCCAGTTTCTGCTAATACAATAGCAAAATTTACATAGTATTAAATTGTTTAATTGACATATCCCCCTCCCCAAACCATGCTTATTAGCTCCACAGGAGACTTTTCTTGCTTGGTGTATTTGCCCATACTTTGCAGTTCTGCTAATTAAGCTATATTAATGTGGCCATTTTCCTGTAGATTGAACAATACAATGAAACTGTCAGAAAGCAGAACTAAGGGGCCTGCAATTTGGGAGCATCATGGAGCCCACAATGAAACATTAAAAGGAGAGGACAGTTAAGAAACAGCTGTGCTTTCCACTGCTGGAATTTTTAAAATGGAAGTGTGCCAAAATTCATTCAGAAGACTGAGAAAGGTGCCATTTTAAAGAAAGTTTTTGTTCTCTAGATGCACGATACTATTCTGTAAGAGTTAAGTAGATGTGAAACTACATACATGACTTCAATAGCTACATAATAAAAACAGCCCCCGAGTATAAGAGTTTTATAGTTAATAATGAGTATTAATTAAATTCACATACATTAGTAGCTATTTTTTTTTTTAAAAAAAGCCATGCAGGCCCAATATAGTTTCAACCTGCAGAATGTAGTGTCAATTATGCACTTGCATTGTCTGGATAAACGGTGAGTGGCCTTCACTGTGGTGGCACTAAATGCATGCAAAACCCTCTCACTCTACATTTATTTACTTTACCCCTTCCCAGACGGCCTTTAGAGATTAAGCCAATATGACCTTTGGGAAGGATATTCAAATTTATGTAAACAGTGGTCAGTGGTGAAGTGGCAACCTTTGCAATTCAGGCCTTCACCAATGACAGAACATGCCATCTTCTGATCTGACCCTTGAAGCCTACTTTAGAAGCTAGGCAGACATACTGATTGCATGAATTCTGTAGTGTTGGTGATTGGTGTGTATCAGGATAATGTATACAGCCCCTCCCACCAGTGATGTACAGTACAACAAGATCATCATCATCATCATCATCATCATCATCATCATCATCCTGCCTTTCTCCCAATATAGGGACTGAAAGTGGCTAATGACTAATTTAAACAGTACTAGTTAAAAACAATAACTTGGGAATTGTGACAGAGGACCTGTTATTGATTATTGCACCAGAAATTTCTGGCAGGAGGGGGTTGGAAACATCATGCCCTGATCACCAGCAGAACAGATTTCTGTTGCTTGATGTGGCTGCTGGCTGTTAAGGTAGGTCTGGTGGGGCATTTGCAATTGTGACAATAGTGTCATGATTGTGAATACAGAGCATGGCTGAATGTAGAGCAATTACAGCTTTAGAATTCTAGGTTACAAATCCCTAACTGTAGTATAGTGCGCCAGCTATTTTCTGCCCAAAAGAATTTTATTTCTTTTATATGCTTTAAAAAAAAGTTTTGTGAGGTTATACTTGTAGCTTGGAACATTTAATTGAAATAAGGCCTACATTTGAAAAAGAAAAAGTCAACATTTCAAAATTATTAGCTATAAAGTTTTAATTGTTAGTTTGGCCAATAAATTTTGCTGTGCCTTCATATAGAAAAGGAATGTGAGGAACAAAAGGTTTGTTTATATATTTAAATCAGTCATAAAATCATATAAACATAGAGTTGGAAGAGACCACAAGGGCCATCCAGTCCAACCCTTTGCTGTGCAGGAATATACAATGAAAGATGATACATCCAGCTCCCCTCCTGCTAGTGAACTGCAGTGCAATGAGCAGACCAGAGACCCCTGCAGGGTTGAGTTGCAACTTCTCATCACATTGCAGCTCACAAGTGGGAGGAGGCTGGATGTATCATCCTTCAGCACCGTGCTTACAAGCACCACAGAACTTCACTCAATGTGGCTGCCTGGCTTCTAAGGAGGCTTGTAAATGTGGATACAAAACTGTTACAAGGTTGTAAGGCTGCCTTACAACATTGTAACTGCCTAACAGGATGCCAGTCTTCATTAAAACAATTTTAAACACACCATTTAAAATAATAAAAAAGTTAAAAAAAATCCAATTAAAACAACCCAGCATACTCTTAAAAGCCCTTTCTTCAAAAACCTTTCATTCTAAAAGCCTGTCAGAATGGGGGGGGGGGGGGGGGAGAGGTCTCTGCCTTCCTTCTGAAGGTCAGAAAGGAGAGGGGGCATTCTGGTCTCCATAAGGTTCTTGAGGTCTATTTCATGTCCCCACTACCTATTGACTGAGAGAAGGGTGTCTCTTGAGGATCTGAGGGCCTGAGGAATCTCCTAAGGGGAAGTATGGCACAAAAGCAAAGTATAGAGATGGGAGAAGAAATAGTAATATAGACATCTAAATTTTAAGTGGATGATACAGTGGGCCCTTGGTATCTGCTGGGGTTTGTTTCCAAGACAGCTTGTGGATACCGAAATCCATGGATGCTCATGTCCCATTAAATACAATGACATAGTAAAATGGTATCCCTTCTATAAAATGACAAAATCAAGCTCTGCTTTTTGGATTTATATTTTTTTGGAATATCTTCAAGCTGCGGATGCTTGAATCCATGGATACAGAATCCATGGATAAGGAGAGCTAACTGTAATGAAGTATTATACTGGGCTATCAGACAATGGGAATTCTAATCTGAACTGTCCTAGTCCCTTACTTCTCAAAATAGACCCGCATGAGAGAGATGTTAAGAATAGTCAACACTGTTCATATGTTGGATGAAAACAAATTTCCTGACACTCATGTAACCCAGTTGGGAAGAATAATATGGTGATTTTTTTTTTTGCAGTATTTAATGATCGTGAAGTGTTTCAGAAAATTATTTTTGTGCAGAAATATATTTCAATATTTTTCTTAATTTTATTTATTTCAATTTCTGATTTCTGTGTGCAAACTGTGTAAATTTTACCCCTAGAAAAAACATTGTTTCCAGAGACCCACATGGTTTTGTGAAAAATTATTGGGTTATTTCACAAAATTTTGCATCAAAAGCACATCTATCTGGTAATTGTGGGTTTTGTGCAAAAAATTGACAAAAGACATTTTTCAATCATTGATTAACCATTGATCTTGGCACAAAGAAACCATGTAGCTTTCTGGAAATAATTTTTTGTTCTGTGAAAAAATGTGTTATTCATACAAATAGTGTAGTTTTCACACAACTCCCCCTTTTTGAACAAAAATCAATTTCCATATTGCCACATTGTTTTTTTATTTTTATTTTGTTTTTTGCATAAAACCTTGTTTCAGGCTAGATGTCTGCATATGCATGGATGGATACTCTGCACAGTTGTGCACAGAAAACTATCAGTCTTGGCAGAAAGAAACCATGGTGCTTTAAAGAATGAATAATGCTTTCCATACCTTGGCACAGACAAGACTTAGCTTGCTGTGGCAAACAAATGTTGTACAAACACTCCATCCAGTAGCATCACTAGGGAGGTGTAGGGGTGGGGACCACACTGGGTGACACCCCAGAGGGGAGTGACACCAAGTTGGCCCTCCTGCCTCCACCCATCCTTGCCGGAGAATGGGCTGGTGGCAAGGATCCAGGCTGAGCTCGTGTACACCTTCCCCCAGCTCCTCCTTGCCACTGCCCTCTTCTCACCTGAGGAGAAGGGGGTGGCACTAAGAACTGTTGGGAGGTGTGCACGTGGTTCTCCCAGCTGTCCTTGCTGCCAGTCCTGTTTTCCCTGAGGAGCAGGAGGCAGAGGCAGCACGGGCAAGGATGGCCATTCAGGCTCCTTGCTCCTGCCTCCTCCTCAGGAGAGAAAGGGACAGCAGCAAGAACTGCTGAGGAGCAATGCTGCCTCTTTCTCCCCTGAGGAGAAGTGGGTGCTGCTAAGGATTTCTGGAAGATACGCGTGCACTCCCTGGTCATCCTTGCCTCTTTCTCTTTCTCCCTTGAGGAGGAGGAGGCAGCAGCAAGGAGCTGGGAGAAGCGCACACACTCCCCGGCCATTCTTGTCACTGTCCCTTTCTCCTCAGGGGAGAAGGGGGTGGCATTAGGGACTGCCAGGAGGCATGCACATGCTGCTCCTGGCTCCTTTCCACTGCCTCTTCTCCTCTGAGGAGAAAGGGATGGTGTTAAAGATGGGGGCTGTGGCAGGGAGGGGTGGACATGTGGGTTCGCACTTGTTTTAAGTGCCCCATGCCTCCTTGGCGAAGCTTCACCCTGCACCCTCCTGCCTCTGAAGCCCCACCCCTTCCACCTCTGAAGCCCCGCCTCCTGCACCTGGCAACACTGGCACCAGGGACACTGCTGACTCCATTCCTCTCACTCCAATAAAATTAATTGCTCTATAAACATCTGGATTTGTTTTTTTAAAGTAAGAATTATTTTTTTTTTAAAAAATGTGCCCTCCAGTGGTTCCAAATGACTGAATCAGCTTCACCACAGTTGCACACCCCAAATGTAGTCAGTTCAGTAATCTCTTTTTGTTTTTGTTTTTGTTTTTTGTTTTGTTTTTTGAATACTGCTCTTTTATTTTGAACGCTTTCTTGTAGCCTAACTTGTTTAATTGAAAGACTGGTATTATCGATTAGTTTTATCACTGATTGAATTGTAATGTTTCTGTTCATACAATTGTATTTATTTGCTTATTTATATATTCTTCTTCAGTCAGTTTTGGAGAGGTGGGAGAGATGTATGAAATGAAATGAATGAAATAAAACATTACCATTTCCAAGCAAACATTACCTCCCCCCCACCCCAGTAAGCACTTTGGTTTAGCTAAAATGTGAGATAACTGTTGATTTATTAAAAAACAAACAAAACAGAATCCTTTTCTTTGGCAAAGGGCAGTTCAGACAAAGTGGGTTTGGCAAATTTGGCTTTCACTGCACCCAGTTCTCTCTTTCCTTAAGAATTCTTACAAAAGAGAAAGGGAAGCTAGGGAAAGGGAAGAAAGGGCTCTGCTGGTTTGGCCCTCAATTGTCTTTCTAGAACTGCTATTTGTCCTGTTTGGAAAACCAGTCAGCATGATATGTTTATGTGTAAGCTTGTTTCTGAAAGGCAAATAGGAATCCCAGAGTTAGGGAAGAACAATTTGGTTTTTTTAAAAAAAAAAATGAGGAAAAATGTGACTCCTGTCTCCTAGTTCCTGTCTGTATTGGGCCTCCATGCAGCTGCATTTAACGTTTCAAATATCCATGAGAAATCATGTTGATAGACCTGTCTGGTTTGGTCTGAGAAGAATGGGTGGATTTTGTGATCAAAAATTAAAATTGAAAAAATGCTGTGGGAAAAAATGCAAATGTGAAAAGAAAATAAGTGATGTCAGAACATGCTCCTTTATTTCTGTATGTTTTTTGGGAGTTGGTTGTTCTCAACAGCAGGTTTGAAGTTGCCATCATAGGAGAGCAAAATTCATGATGACCTCTTTAAACTTTGTAGCCCTTTTGTTTTAATTAATGTTACTGCTTGACTGGTAACCATGAAAAATTGCTTGATATGGGTCTTTTATGCTCAGTGCACAAAATAGAGCCTATCTAAAGGTGATAACTCATTTTTTTTAAATGGATAAATCAATGTTGTAGATCTTTTTAAAAAGTCCTGAGAGTTATCGTGAAAGAATGAGAAGCTAAGCGAGAGTCTTCATTTTCTCAAGAGTGGAAAAAGCTCATCTGAAAAAAACCCCCAGAAGATATCTGATATGCTTAGACAAGTAGAACTTGATTTGTGTTGATAGAATGGTTATGATGGAAGATTTGTAACATGCAGAGAGATTAAAAGGAGATTGTCCATCTTCAGAAAAAAATATATCTGTTTTGTGGTTTTGATTGGCCCATGTTTCTTTCATTGCCTGGATGAGGCTTGCAATTCTTTTTCTCTTGAAACCTTATAACTATAATAATGCATACATATCCAGGACAGGTGTGCAGATGTACATAAGAGTCTTCCATAGCTCAAAGAATAACATGGGATCTTCTCATGTTACACATAGCACTATGATTTCACTTTTACTCCCATGACAACATATTATGGAATCATGGGATTTGCAGTTTTGGCACAGCTATTTAGAATTCTCAGCCAGAAAGATTCAGTTCCTCACCAAACTACAACCCCCAGTTTAACTGTCATTTTAACAGCTATTGCAGTTAAAATGGAATGAAAATGCTATTGTAGTATAGTGTAAAAGGACCCATAAACAATCAAACAAACAATTGCTCTTTTTCCAGTAGAGAATGTATGCAACACATCAAAATAATTCAAGCAGGCTGTTATGAGATCATGCAAAACTATGCCCAGGCTGTGCTCACCAAAACCAGGAGGTGACAATTTCTCTTCTCTTCTTTTGTGTATCCTGCTCATCATGTGATACAGATGTCCTGGGAAACTTCTGGAGCAGGTCTCCAGGTATTTTTGGTGAACTCGAAGGGGATGAGAATACAATCCCATGACACAACTGTGTTGGTTGGATTTAGGCCACATATGTGATTGTGCTATAAATTTCTCTCCAAACTCAACTTTATTCATGGTTGGGCAGACCAGCATTTACATGGGGCTCTGCTGGCTATTTGGTCCTTGCCCTTGGATATCAAAATCAATGGGAGCTCAGTCTCTGTGTTTTCCCCCCTTAAACTAAGCGTAAAACACTGTGGTGAAGTGTAAAGATACATCACTGAATACTAAAGTTAGGATCTACATACCATCATATTTCCAGTTTCTATGTATAGTTGTGAAAGCTCAACAGTGAAAAAAATTGATAGGAAGAAAATCAGCTTTTTTGAAATGTGGTGCTGGAGATACCTGGACTGCTAAAAAGACAAATAAATGCATCCTAGAACAAATCAAGCATAAAGTCTCTCTAGAAGCCAAGATGACTAAATTGAGACTCTACAACAATGCTAGGAAAAGTAGTAGAAAGAGAGGAATACGACATACTAAAAGGATACCATGGCCTGAGGCTGCAGGACCTGAACAAATAAGTTGGGGACAGGGGAGGCGTGGAGATGTCTCATTCATGGGGTTACCATAAGCTGAAGTCAACAAAAATGCTGTGGCAAGGGCTGATGTTTCAAATCAGCTTAGCTCAAACTTTTAATTCTGAATGCAACAATATTTACTTATAATGCAACCCTCTCCCATTATTTGTCTGTCCTCCTGTCTCTCCCCCTGCCTTGCCCATATATGTTTTTAAAGAAATGATATGGGATGGTTTACTTTTTACTCTATTATTACTTTAACATTGAAATTAATTATCTAAATATTTATACTTAGACAATCATTTAAATTTTAAATTAAGGCTGTATTTGGAAGAAGAAACTATGAAAATGTAAGATAGCAAATTTTATTTGTTTTGTGGGTTAATTATATGGAGACATAACTGAAGTTTCACTAGACTTCTATCATAACTGATTTACATAAATTCATTCAAGAAAAAGAAAAGGACTTGGTAAATGATTTATATACTTTAAACAAGTCTGGTCAGCTGTGTGGATTATTTTATTGGACAATTTCTGTTTTATATTTGGGGCAGTTTCATATAAAATCTCATGGGCTCTTTTGTATTAAGATGCAATATGAAATATACCAAAATGACTGGAATGCTACTGGTGTTTTGTGCATATGCAAATACCCAAACCATGTGTTTTTAGCATTGCATAATGTTTTATTTGGGTCACAGTTGTATAAGTGGTGTTTCACAAGTATAATTAATGCACAAGCAGTTATACATTCTCAAATGACATGTAACTATTTGTCCGGGGTTTTAATGTACCACTTGATTCACTGGGATTAAGGAAACAGCCACTGTGCATTCCCTATTGCACAGTGGGACAATAAGCAAATGCATTGTGCAAACAATTGCATTTCAGCTAATGTCAGTATTAAGAAGAAGGGTCGTGTAGCATGCTCACTACTTTGGCTGAATCTACTTGGGTGAAGTAATGCATCCTTACCCCTTAGACCCCTGGTTTCTTGTGGTAACAGGTAATGTTATTGTGTACTTTTGGCTATTACTTTTTTGTTCTTCTCATTGTTATATCTTCTTCTGTTGAACACTGGGCAGTAAATCCTTTCCTTCCCATGGCTCCACATATTTCTCCTAACCTGATCCCCATTCACCCTCTTCCTATCTCCCAGCTTCCATTCTTCTGTTCACTCTGAAACTGTCACTCTGCAGCCCCTAAAGTGGTGGAAATTCATGACCTTTTTCTTTCTAAATCACTTAATCTCCTCACTCTTACTGAAACCTGTTTCCCGGCCCTTGATACTGCTACCTCTGCAGCCCTTTCTTTTGGTGGTCTCTCTTTTACCCACACTTGCCTCTCTGAGGGTCGAGGAGGAGAGGTCGGTATCTTACTGTCTAAATTCCTGCCAGTTTCAAGTTCTACCTTCCCCCCTCCAGACATTGTTTTTCTTTGTTTGAGTTTCATTCTATTAGACTCTTTTTTCCTCTACATCTGCGGGCTAAAGTTATCTATTGCTGTCCTGGCTCTGCTACCCAGTTTCTTTCTGACTTTGAGTCATGGCTCACATTTTTTCTATTGGATTCAGTCCCCTCTCTGATTCTAGGTGACTTTAACATCCACTTTCACAATTCCAAGAATCTGACAACATCTCGCTTTAGTTCTCTCTTAGCCTCTTTCGGTCTTCAACCTTATTCCAACTCTTCAACTCATTCACGTGGTCATTGTCTTGATCTAGTTTTTGCTGCTAAATGTGTCATTTCTGACTACTTGGTAGATGATTTTCCATTATCTGATCATTATTTAATTTCTTTTATTCTTGCTTATATTCCACCTCCTCATCTTACTGTTCGACGTTATTTTCGTGATCTTTAGTCTGTTAATTGTGACCATTTCAGTCAGACCTTGGATTCATCTCTCTCCTCTCTAAATTTTGGGGACTCTGCTGATTCAGCAATGTTTTTATTTAACTCCACTCCTTCTTCAACTCTTGACAGCTTTGCCTCTGTATCTGTATGTGCATCTTCCTCTATGACCAGGCCTCAGCCCTGGCTTACTCCTACAGTTAGGTTTCTCTGGTCCTGCTCTTGAGCAGCCAAACATCTTTGGAAAAAGTCCAGGGAGTATTCATTATAAATTTGTACTTTCTTCCTTTTCACATGCCTTGTCCATCGCAAAACAGAATTATTATAAATCTCTGATTTGCGCCAATGAGAGAGGCGCCCACAGCATTTGTTCTCCACCTTCAATACTTTGCTAAAACCTCCCTCTCCTCTTGCCTCTTCATTATTCTCTCCTAATGAGTTCGCTAACTATTTCATCTCAAAGATTACCACCATTTGCTCTGAGATAGCCCTTCCCGATTGTTCATCTACTACTGGTTTTCTGTCACTCTCGGCTAAAAAAATTTCTGTGTTTCCTCCTGTTTCTTTGGATGAACTCTCCATGTTGCTGAACTCTTCCAAACCTGCAACTTGTTCTCTTGATCCAATCCCTTCTCGTTTTCTTATCTCTATAGCCCCTTCTTTTCTGCCCTCACTTCTACATATCTTTAATCTCTCTTTCTTCACTGGCTCCTTCCCTTCAGTCTTTAAACATGCTCTAGTTTCCCCAATATTAAAAAAACTTCTCTCGACCCCTCTTCTCTGTCTAGCTATCATCCCATTTCTCTTATTCCTTTACTTTCCAAGGTATTGGAATGGGTTGTTTATTCTCGCTGTCTTGAGTTTCTTGAAACCGACTCCATTCTCGATCCTTTTCAGTCTGGTTTCCACCCATGGATTTCTACAGAGATGGCTCTCACAAAGATCTCAGATGATCTTCTCAATTTGTCTGCAGCCTTTGACACCGTAGATCACTGTCTTTTAGCTGACATACTTTCTGACCTTGGGTTCTCAGATTCTGTCTTTGATTGGTTTAAATGTTATCTGTCAGACAGATCTTTTGCAGTGGTCATGGGTGGTCAGGCTTCGTCCTCTGTTCTGTTATATGTTGGAGTTCCCCAGGGCTCTGTTTTGGGTCCCCTACTGTTTTCCCTTTACACATTGTCTCTAGGAAAACTCATTAGTTCTTTTGGCTTCTCCTATTATCTGTACGCCGATGACACTCAGCTGTATCTTTCTACCCCTAACCTTTCTTTGTGTCTTGTACAGCAAGTTTCAAAGCTGAGTTAAAGACTATACTGTTCAGGGAAGCGTTTGCAGGCATTGAATGCTGATTATTTGATGTTTTTAATTTGTTGCCTTCTTTGTATTAATATGCATTATTTTATTATTTTGTAGAATGTGCGCCATCATCAGGCTTTTAAAATCTATTTTTATCTATTTATTGACAGTATGTATAGCGCTGTGTAAATCTACAGTGCTATATAAATGAACTGTAATCATCATCATCATCATCATCATCATCATCATCATCATCATACTTACCTCTATTTGAGTCCTGTTGGAACACACAACATTCCTTTAGCAATAGCAACTTAGAGGGGGGAGGGGCAACATTTGTGAGGGCTGAGATAACTGCCCAGATATGCACCCAATCCGATGATTGATTGAAGATGGGTCATCAGAATGATGAAAAAACATGTGAATATGCACATGCGTGACAGGAACAACATCCCCTTCCACCAGAAACTGCAGTTGTGTGGACATAAACCAATATGGCGACCACATACATACAGTAGAAACACCTTCTTGTACTGATGTGACTACATGATGAGGGTCCTGTGTGGCATTCCAAACTGATTTCAGTTTGGATTAAAACAGGTGATGTGGCAGTAAAGGGGTCAAACTGGGGCAGGATATGACATTGTGGATCTGGGATACAGCCATTCAGCCTTAGACTATATACATATAGATTTACACTATGTAAGCATGATGTAACATTTCAGCTGAATATAAATAATAATAATAATAATAATAATAATAATAATATAAATTTATTTGTAGCCCACCTGTCCCTGAAGGATCGAGGCAGATAACAATAATAAAATATCATGATGATATTAATTAAACATAATTCCCTGACCCCCAATTAAAATAAAAAACATCATAAAATACAATCTAAAATTAACCTTCATTAAAATGAGGCATTGTGGGATGAGTAGAATATGGGTTTTGTAACAATAAAATCACATTGCTAATGTCTTGTTGTGTTCTATGGGCTTGGAGCATAGACATTCAAGCATTCAAAATTCATCCATATCAGGGTAAAGTCATTCTGATTCCTGATATTATAGGTAGCAGTAATGATGTAATCCATAAAGCTACCATGTGTAGCAGGGCATTCTCAGTGGTGGCATCCCAGTTCTGGAACTCTATCACAACTCCATTTCAAAATATTGTTTCCCATACTTTGGTCTTTCAGGTGGCACATAAAACATACCCATTCATAATAGGTTTCAGGGCATAAGTAAGTGTTCAGTCTGTCTTTTGCTACTGCTTGTTTGTATTGCTTTTATTTGTATTTCAGCAGACATTTTTGTCATTTTAGATATTTCTCATTTTAAATGTGTCATTTGTGCTTTTAGACATTTCTGCTTTGTGATTTTAACTGTGCATTTATATAAATTGTTAGCCACTGTATGCTCTTCTGATGAAAGGTGGGACATAAATTGACCTCTCCTCCCCAAAACCACAAATTAATGGAATATTAAACTAGCTGCTCAATTCTATATGCTGTGGCACTAAGATAGCAACAAATAGGTTCTGACATGTCCAGATTCCAGAGCTGGTAGGGAAAACAAATTTGTTGTTTTATATTTTAAAAGTGTTCTTTTTAAAAAAAAAAAAAGGGGGAAAAAGAATAACTTTTGGAAGTTTTAATTATAATACATAATTACAATTACTTTTAACACAGGCCTGAACAGACTGCCAGAAATAATCTATTTTGAGACCACTTTAACTGCTCTGGCTTAGTGCTAGGGAATCATGGGCACTGTAGTTTATTGTGGCACCAGAGCTCCCTGACAGAGAAGGCTCAATGTCTCAAAAGAACTAAAGTTCCCATAATTCCCTAGCATTGAGCCAGGACAGTTAATGTACTTTGAAGCTGGATTATTTCTGGCAGTCTGTTCTGGCCCTAAATCAGGATTTAATGCAGAGTTTGGATAACTGCAATGGAAAAATGTTTTTTTCCTAATTAAATTTTTAAATTGAGCTTTTACAGTAAAACACATACAGTCTGTAGAACAATGACAAACAACAACAGCAACAATTAACTACAAGGGCCAGGGGTATGTATCTGATGAATAGTTATTCTACAGCAGAATCCAATAGTTCTCAGCAAGAGTCAGTGTTTCTGGCTTGTCAAGGTGTAGAGCAGGGGTAGGCAGTCTTTCCCCTTTAAGGGCCGAGGGACTTCAGCTCCCAGAAGCCTCAGCCATGTTGGCCAATAGTCCCATGTTGGCCAATAGCTCCTGGGATTCTGGGAGCTGAAGTTCCTCAGCCCTTAAAGGTTGCCTACCCCTGGTGTAGAGTGTCCATCCAAAGATCTGTCTGTGTAGTAGGAGGTTGGATCCGGTGAGAGTGATGGATCATCCAGATTTCTTGAAATGTGTCAGTTTTTTTGTGGCCAGTGCAAAACCTCATCATAGCAGACAGTTTCTTCATCAACCATAAACCCCAAATTCTAGACTACCAGTTCTCAATGGAGAGGTCACCTGACTTCCAACATTTGGCTACTTCTAATCTGGCAGCAGTAATAAGAAAAATGATCAGTTTCCTATGTTTCAAGTTGGAATTTAACAAATATAGAAAGCAAAAGCAAAATTGGACAGAAATTTATGGTTTAATCGAGGGATAGGCAACCTTTCCCCTTTAAGGGCCAAGGGACTTCAGCTCCCAGATTCCTAGGAGCTATTGGCCAACATGGGACTATTGGCCAACATAGCTGAGGCTCCTGGGAGCTGAAGTCCCTCAGACCTTAAAGGGGAAAGGTTGCCTACCCCTGGTTTAATCAGTGATACATGAAATTTGATAGAGAATTGCATCCTAGAATTTTCTCACTTTAAGACATTCAATCCACATATGCATATAAATGACTCTAGATTTACAACCCCTCCAGTGATTCGGAGAGAGTGTTTTAACCGTTTTAGACAGCATTACAGGTGTAAGATACCATTTATGGATGATTTTCAAACTATTCTCCCTCACATATTCTGAACAGGATTTGTATGGGGGTGAAGACCAAATATGAGCCCATGCAGTGTCTGAAGTTGTGGTTTTCAATTCTCCTTGCCAAAATTCTCCTTTCCCATTTGTGTGTTCCAGGAGATGTTTGAAAATTACTGCCACCATCCCTTTAGTACAAGATGCAGAGCTTAAACAAAAGTTTTCCAAAAAGGGAGAGTGGATGTGGAGATTCTCCTGCTGAGGCTAGGTTTGATGCAAAGGAAGCAATTTGGTCTACTAGAAGCCAGGTAATGTTAGTTTGTTGTAGGGAAGTTTTTATGGTGGTGGTGGGCTTTGGTAATCCACCAGTGAACAATAACCTAATTAATGGGAATTGATCATCTGAGAAAGAGGGTGCAAAAAAGGAGTTTAATGGGAGAGGGGTCCAGAGCTAGTATGTGTTTCCATTTATGCCAGATGAGTAGGGAGCTAGATAAAAATGGATTCGATAACTACTAAGTTTCTGTTTTGAAGTTTTGATGTAGAGGCAAGTAAATTCAGTGGACTTCATATTATTAATGTCTAGATTTACCCATCTGGTAGAACTGTTGTCATTAATTAATTGAATAGTTTGGCTGAGTTGGAAAGCCTGGAGATATAGTGCTATATCTGGGACTGCCAGACCACCATTTTTGGAAGTGATGTGTCTAGTGATTTGGGAAATCTAGGTCTCTTTTTATTGAAAATAAATTGATCAATTATTTTTTGCCATTTCTTGAATCTACATGGGGGAGGAGTCAGTGGGAATGTTTGAAACAGGAAAAAGAGTTGAGGGATCATGAACATCTTGACTAATGCAATCCTGCCAAGGATGGAAAGATTTAAAGCTTTCCATTCATTAGATTTATGTAGCATCCATGTGTCTACTGAGTTATAATTTCAGGGTATGAGCTACTGGCTGTCTTTCATGATAATTATTCCCAAATAGGAAAAACCTGAGGGACGAAGTTGCAAGCCCATTAGGTCCTGCCAGGATTTTTGCTGTTGGTATGAAGTGTTTAGAGCCATTAATGTGGACTTATTAAAGTTAAGTTTTAGATCTGAATAACTACCAAAGGACTCAATTGTCCTTTTTAGAGGCAGAAATGATAATTCTGCATGTGATAAAAAAATTAACACATAATCAGCATAAAGCGCAACCTTATGGTGTTGGTTGTTGATGCAAAGGCCAGTGATATCAGCATTGTGCCAAATCATGTTAGTCAAGGGCTCTATTATCAGTGCAAATAGGAGGGATGACAATGAGTATCCTTGTCTGGTGCACCTGGAAAGTGCAAAAGGCGTTGAGTTGAGGCCATTGACCAACACTGTCACCTCTGATTTCTCATAGATAAGGTGGAGAGCTCCTATGAAACCATCTCCAAAATCCATTCCTTGAAGGACCCCATAAAGAAATGGTCATTCCAACCTGTCAAAGGCTTTCAAAGCATCAAGCGAAAATAAGGCTTGATGGGTCTTTGACTAACTGGAATGGTGGATGATATTGAGTACCCTGTGGACTGGGTTTGCTAGGCATCTGCCCAGCATGAAGCCCACCTGATCAGTATCAATGTATTCTAAAATAAACTCATTTATTCTGGAGGCCATAATAGAAGTAAATATTTTTGCATCATGATTAAGGGGTGCAACAGGACAGAAAGATTTAGAGATACCATTTTTGGTTTTCGGGATTGGAATTATCTGGGTTCTATCCCAATTTACTACAGGAGCATTACTAAGAATGGAGTTAAAAAGGATAATAATATGGGGTGAAATCTGGTCAAATAACAATTTGTAAAATTCACCTGAGAAGCCATCAGGGCCTGGACTCTTATTCTTTTTCAGCTTAGATATTATATTTTTGAGTTCATCTCGGTGAATAGGGGCCTTTGCAGACTGCCAGAAATGGTGCAGATTGAGTCCACTTTAACTGCCCTGACTCAGTGCTAGGGAATCATGGGAACTGTAGTTTATTGTGGCACCAGAGCTCTCTGACAATGTCTCAGAAAAAACTACTATTCCCACTGAGCCAGGGCAGTTAAAGTGGACTCAATTTGCCCTATTTCTAGCAGTCTGCAAAGGCCCTAGGTTTGTTTTACATGATTTATGAGAATCTTTGAGCTTCTTCAAATTTATAGATTGTATAAATTGGTCCATGCCCAAATTTTGTGGCAGTTCAGAGGTATATAGTTTAGAATAAAAAGTTTTGACATTCTTTCATATTTTTGTCAGGAGATTTCACTATATTTCTTCAGGTGAAGTGAGAGTGGATATGGTTTTCCTTCCTACCTTACACCTGACAGCTATAGCAAGCAGTTGAGAATTTTTGTTGTTAAATTCATAATAGTAAGATTTGGTATAATGTAAGGCAGTTTGAACATTTCTATTGTCAAGAGCTGCCAGCTCTGCTTTTTTCCTCTGGAGTTGAATAATACATTTGAATTGAGCAATTTTTTTTATGAGCTAATGATTGCTTTTCTATCTCTTCGAGAAGGCTTTGCCTCATGGCTCCCTTAAGTCTCTTTTGTGTAGCCCCTTCCTTAATTAATAAGCCTCTGAGGATTGCCTTCAGGGCCTCAGATGTCTCAGGTGATCTATTTTCAAGGTAAAATTTTTAATTTCATATTGAATCTTTTTTTTTTAAAACATTCATTCATGAGGAGATAAGGACTGAAATCCCAGATACATGTTTTTGGTAGATCAGGTCCAAACTGCCAGGTTAGTGTTGTGGCAGCATGGTCTGAATAAATGATAGACTCTATCTGTACATCAGCAATGTTAGGAAAGGATAATTTTGGAATGATGAAGTAGTCTATTCTAGCATAGATGTGGTGTGTGTTTGAATAAAAAATGTAGGGGGGAAGCAGACGGCGCTAAGTGCTGTTTTGGGGCAAGGAAGGGGAGGGGCAGCCACATGGTGGGTGCCCCAACCCCTTCCCCAAAACGTTCTCGGATCAGCCGGCCCTCTGCATGGCCGGCGCTCTGAGGATGACCTCCCGCTGCAGCGTCCATACACGCTGCAGTGGAAGAATCACCGAAGGCACCAGCAGCCTTTTGCGGCGCACCTTCAGCGATTTGTGGAAGGAGCACTATTTTAGCGATCCTTCCAGGGGCGGCGAAGCTGCGCCGCGGGGCCGAGGTGTGTGGATACCTCGGCCCCGCAGCGCAGCTTCCTGGGGCGGCCCCATGCCGCCCGTCTGCTTCCCCAGACCGTCTCTACAGGATGGATGTTGAGCTCTCCAGGGGTCTATAAATCCATGTCTAGTTTAGAAGTCAGATACTGGTGATATTTTCTTTTTCATCTTTCTAAGGGGGTGTGATTTGTCTAGTGTGTAATCTAGGACTTGGTTTGCATTACCTCCTATAGCATTGCCCTCTGCAATCTCCTCTAAAGTTTGTAGGAAAGAAGCCAGAATGGTGGTCATTGTTTGGGGAGTAAAATGTGGCCAGTGTGAAGATTTCATTGGCCAGGATACCTTTCATTATTAAGGGGGGAAGCAGACGGGTGGCCGTGGGCCGCCCCAGGAAGCTGTGCCGCGGGACCGAGGCATCCCCATGCCTCGGTCCCACGGCGCATCTTCGCCGCCCCTGAAAGGAGCGCTAAATTGGTGCTCCTTTCACAAGTCGCCGAAAGTGCACCGCAAAAGGCTGCGGTGCACCTTCGGCAACTCTTCTGCTGCAGCGCGTGCAAATGCTGTGGCGGGAGGTCCTCCTCAGAGCACCAGCCATGCAGAGGGCCGGCTGCTCCGAGGACGACCTGGGGAAGGGGTTGGGGTGCCGATTGTGCGGCTGCCCCTCCCCTTCCCTGCCCCCAAGATGGCCCAATTAGCCATCTGCTTAGCCCCTAAGTAATGACCTGAAGGGTCCTGGATTACTTTGGGCCGATTAGGAGCGGTGGATTGGGGCTGCAGCAACCACATGCTGCACCCCAATCCTCTTTTTTGCCACCCCAAAAAGAGCAGCAAAGAGTGGGGGAGGGGGAGAGAAAGTTGTGAAGAATAGATGAGAAAGATCCCAGAAGTTAGAGCAAGGCAAGGCAATTACAGTTAACCATTCACTTTATTATGTCAAAAAAGTCAGGGAAGAGGTCTTCTGTGCTGGAAGTTGGTTAGAATCAGTTTGGCTGTGTGGATTTCAGCTGTTCAGGACCACCAAGCTGCTTGTGTTTTCTCTGTCTTGCTGGCATCCATGGTTCAGCCACTTGTTCAGATTTGGGAGCAGCTGAAGAGGAGACATGGTTCTTCACTTCTTTCTCAAGATCTCAGGGCACCTTAATGCCTAAGGCTTCACATATGTGAACAAGCTGAGTTTTAGTTGAGGCAGTCATGAAAGAGCCATTATAAAGGATTAATTGTAGATTCTGCAGCACCTTTAAGACTAAGGGGATTGACAGACTGGCCTAAAGGGCCAGCCTGGGGGTGGAGTTGGGGCAGTGCAGCTGCATGCTGGCCACCCCAACTCCACTCTGATGCTGTCTGATGCCATGCACCTGTTCGCATGGCACACGTCATCAGGATGCCCTCTTGATGCAATGTGCACACACGCTGTGCCAAAAGGGCACAAAAAGGGGTCTTTTGGGGTGGCAAAAAGGAGGATCGGGGCCACAGCATGCGGTTGCCACAGCCCAAATCCACTGCTCCCAGGGGCAGCTCTGTGCCACCTCTTTAGGCCAGTCTGCATCTACCCTAACTGAAAAAAAAATGAAGAAGTTGTCAGCATGAGCTTTCATAGATTTTAGTCTACTTCTTCAGATGCTTGAGGTGGAGAAATCTGAAGAACTAAACTGAAGTCTACAAAAGCTCATGCTGACAACTTCTTCATTTTTTTCAGTTAGTCTTAAAGGTGCTGAGGAATCTATCTACAATTAATACTAATTATAAAGACTAAGGGGGGGATGCAGACGGGCAGCCATGGGCTGCCCTGGGAAGCGGCGGATTGAGGCCGAGGCTGCCCCATGCCTCGGCCCCAATCCTCCCTTTTGCCGCCTAGGAAAGGAGTGATAAAATAGCGCCCCTTCCACAAGCCACGAAAGGGGCGTCACAAGAGGCATCACACGCCTCTTCGGTGTCTCTTCCGTCTCAACGGATCTGGACGCTGAGCCGGAAGGACGTCATTGGAGCAGCCATCGTGTGGAAGGGCCAGCGCTCTGATGACATCCTCAAGAAGGGGATGGGGCGCCCAGCGTCCTGCTGTCCCTCCCCTTCCTTGGCTTGAAGACGGCACAAAGTGCCGTCTGCAAAGCCCCTAACATGGCTATATCTTTTAATTCTATTATAAAGGACTATTAGTTTAAAAGGGAACCCCATATGTATTTTATGTTTGCTTGTTGGAGCAGAGAGGTGAAGGGTTTAAAACAGGGGTAGGCAACCTTTTTGAGCCTGGGGCTGGTCCCCTGAAGTCGTCCCTTCCGGCGGGCCAGGGGGGTGAATGGCAGCAGGTGCGCTAATGCACACACATGTAACCCCTGCTGCCACGCGCAACCCCCCCGTGCGCCGCCTCCGCCTCCGCGCATGTTGCGGCTGCCATTTTGTTCTCCAAAATGGTAGCTGCGATGCATTTGCGCATGCGCAGGAGTACTGTGCATGCGCAAACACATCACGGCCACCATTTTGGAGAACAAAATGGCGGCCGCGACTCGTTTGTGCATGTGCAGTACTCCTGTACATGCGCAAATGCATTGTGGCTGCCATTTTGGAAATCAAAATGGCGGTCATGACGAGCGTGGTTGCACGGCGACCAAAACACATGGCGGCGGTGGCAGGCGGCAGTGGTGGCAGGGATCCGTGGGGGCTGGTAAGTGCGGTGCCCTGGGCCGGAACCGGCCCGCGGGCCGTAGGTTGCCGGCCCCTGGTTTAAAATTGCAGCATTTTCTCAGTTTCAGGGGAGATGTCCTGGTATACTTGCATGGTAGAATCCTGATAGGCAAGGTTTGGGATACTGGAAAGTTTCTTCAGTACTTGTACTTTTTTTGGATAATGTGCAAAACATAGAAGTATGTCCCTGAGGGGATCATCTTGCCTCCAGTTGAGAGCCGACGTCTGATGTACTCTTTCTATATCAGCTGAAAGAAGATCAAGATCATAACACTGGGCAAGTGTTATGCAGCCAGGTAAGAAGGAATGAAATCTCATGCTGACACTCCTCCCATTCAGGAATCCCATGAATTTTGATATTTAAGCATCTGTTTCTGTTCTCCAAATCCTGTAATTTGTTTGTGATATAGTCTCAATGGAAAAAATGTTTTTCAGTATTGTAGATGTTTTAATTGTATTTTGGGGGGCTGAATTTGAAAGATACAATAAAAATGTCATACCACGCACAGATGTTTCACAATTTTAATTTTTTTTTATTTAGTCATTACTCAGCTTTGATTAGGTGTGAATGTTGATATTCCATTGTGATTTCTTTTAATACTTTTGAACATATTCTTGTGTTTCATATCAGTGAATTAAAGTGTCCTGAAAATCTATTAAAGGAAATTAACCCCTTTCTTACTCCTTGCAGGATCATTTCATTCAGTCACATATTACAATACAGCAATGTCAAAGCAAGCTGTGAAAAAACTGTATGTTATGGAGCAAATGTGAGGTCATTTTTGGATTTAGAACAACAAATTCTTACAAAACTAGCATTTTTTAAAAATTTTTTTAATGACCCTCAGTTTTACAGGCCTGTCTAATTTTTTTGGCCTTACAAGCCCCAGGAACTTCTGGCCAGCATGACCATTAGATGTGTTAACTGTGCAAAGATGACATAACGTATTGGAAAAGGATAATGCTTGGGAAAGTACAAAGCAGTTTGAAAAGAAAGAGATTGCACTGCAGATCCTGGTGTGGATGAAATGACACTCTAGGAACTACTGAAGTGGGAGCTACAGAGTAGAGGATTGGGCTGTGTAACCCTAAACATGTTACTGGCTTTGGTTCTTCTCTTCATTTACCATATGGAGAAGTGCCCTCAGCTGACACCACTAAAAGTTGGCTGAGTCCCAGGGTTAGGTCTCAACTGGCACCTGGGCATTCCAACTGATTATACAGCTTGCATTTTGTACCATTCAATGTCTAAGTTTGGCAGGCATGTAAAGAGCTCGATGAGTTCTAAATCAGTGGCTGGCATCAGTAATGGATTGGATTAATCCTTTCCCATCCTACGTTTTCAGCTGCTTTTAAATTTTTCCAGTTTTTCTCTCCTCCTCTCACTTTTCCTCTTTGGCCTCAACTTGCTTCAGTAGTAGCAAACTGAGTTCAAGGGGCAAAAGTAATTTTCACTCAAACCAGCAAGGGGGAGAAATGGGTAGAATCTTGCGCTTCCCAGAAGGCTCAGGCAAGAGTAAACTATTGCAGTCTCTCCTAGGACGTTATCACATGTGGGCCACAAAGTGATAATAAACTAGAAATGACAAATTCTGAAAATAAACCGAAAATAAACCTTGATTCCGCAAATGGTTTTCACACGTAATTCCCTTAATTGCGCAATTAAGGGAAGCTCCCACTGAAACAGCGTTTAACGTTAACACACAAGTGAGAAAAGCCCATAAATGTACTAGAAATGATCTTCTAGCACATGCGCAGATATAGCTATGCTCACCGTGGCTGTCACTTGCCGCGGCTGTCACTTGCCGCGGCTGTCACCCCTTCCCCAGGTTGTCCTCAGAGCAGCTGGCCCTCCGCACGGCCGGTGCTCCGAGGAGGACCTCCCACCGCAGCGTTCGCACATGCTGCGGTGGAAGAGCCGCCGAAGGTGCGCTGCAGCCTTTTGCGGCGCACCTTCGGCGACTTGTGAAAGGAGCACCAATTTAGCGCTTCTTTCAGGGGCGGCAAAGCTGCGCTGCAGGGCTGAGGTGTGGGGATACCTCGGCCCCGCAGCGCAGCTTCCCGGGGCGGCCCATGGACGCCCATCCTTCAAGTCGCCGAAGGTGCGCCACAAAAGGCTGTGGCGCACCTTTGCTGACTCTTCTGCCACAGCGCGTGCAAATGCTGCGGCGGGAGGTCCTCTTCGGAGTGCCGGCTGTGCGGAGGGCCGGCTGCTCCGAGGACGACCTGGGGAAGGGGTTGGGGCGCCGATCGTGCGGCTGCCCCTCCCCTTCTCTGCCCCCAAGTCGGCTCAATTAGCCCTCTGCTGAGGGGGAAGGGAAGGAGATGCTGCCTCGAGGACCCCGCGGAACCATGGGAAAATGCGGGGAAATGCTTCCAAATGCTCATTTGCTTTTCACATTACGACAATTGCGAAATTATCTTAATTGCACATTTGCATTTCCTCAAAACAACCGAATTTCAAAAGATCTCCGTTAACACCAGTTTCTGTCCACTTTCTGTCCAGTTTCTGTGCAACATCGTGTAAAAACACGAGGCACTAATCTAGTTTCTTTTTGGGTTTTGTGTGGATTAACCAGCAGATTTGCTCCCATATGATAACGTCCCTAGTGTGTATGTTCATCCTTATTAAAAACTTTTGCTATCTTGATCACACTTTTGTTTGGCTATACCTTTTTGAGTTTACAACTGTGAAGTGTTGGATGTTCTGTAGTCTAATTCAATGTAAGGCAGTTTCATATATACCTGCTGTATAACTCTACTTGGGGTATTTACTCTCAGATAATTATTGTGCTGCAGTTTCCACATGTAAACTCCCAAAATGCAAAAGGGAATACAAATGCAAAATAATTATACATTTTAGGCCTTTGCAGACTGCCAGAAATAGTGCACATTAAATTGAGGCACTGCCCTGGCTCAGTGCTAGGGAATCATGGGAACTGTAATTTATTGTGGCACCAGAGCTCTCTGACAGAGAAGGCTCAATGTCTCTGAAAAAAATACAATTCCCATGACTCCCTAGCACTGAGCCAGGGTAGTGCCTGAATTTAATGTGCACTATTTCTGGCAGTCTGCAAAGGCCCTTTGTCTCTAGAAGAAAGAAAGAATTTCTCTTTGGTTTATGAGAGTTTGAAAAATTCTAAGGAAACATGAGCACATTACTCAATGTACATTGTAACCAGAGAAAGCATTGCTCTCAGTAATATGAAGTAGATTATGAAAGGGAGGAGAAAATATGAAAGTGCCAGCCATAACAAAATTCTGGTATTAACTGTGTTGGTGGCCCTTACAGAAAGCCCTTAGAGAGAACTTAACATCTTTAGAAAGAGACTTGATTTCTGCATTGATCTTTTTATTTACAGTGTCTTGAAGTCTTCCCCATATGCATGTCTTTGGCTTGTTAACAAACCTTGTCAGAGGGCAGAAAATCCATTAATCTTTGCACACCAAGTAAGAACATTCCCCCTGCTTTCTTTAGTCTGTTTTGCTTTTCACAATGACAGAGCCTTGGTATTATTACTATTTTTTCATGAGATCAACTTTTTCATACAGGAAGACAGAGAAGAACAAACCAAAGAGACTAATGTTGCTTCTGCTGTCTTTGGCAGTATCTCTATGTGTACATATAATGATCTCTATGGAGATGACTGGAGTGGTGGAAGTATTGGATGTGTAGGATTTTCTGATCTCTGAAATACTACGGTTGGCCCTCCATATCCACAATTTTTTTTAACCACAGATTCAACCATTCATGGCTTGAAAATATTTTTAAAAATATAAATTCCAAAAACCATTGTTGATTTAGCCATTTTATATTAGGGACACTATTTTACTTTGGTGTTTCTTATATATGTACATGTAATATACAATGGCATATTAAACACAATATGTCATTTTATTTAATGGGACTTGAGCATCCATGGATTTTGGTATGCAAGCTACAGTAAAAGAGATTCCACTTCCTGACAGTGAGAGCTGTTTGAGAGTGGAACACACTCCTTCAGAGAGTGGTGGAGTTTCCTTCTTTGGAGTTCTTTAAACAGAGGCTGGATGGCCATCTGTCAGGGATGCTTTGAATTTGAGTTCTTGCATGGCAGGGGGTTGGACTGGATGGCCCTTGTGGTCTCTTCCAACTCTATGATTCTGTGTAACTCTCTCTCTCTCTCTCTCTGTGTATAAAAGATTACATGCACACAGACACGCACATGCACATGCACATGTATGCATATACACACAAATGCCTACATGCTTGCAAATTTAACTCTTTAGTTATATAATCTGGTGTTAATTTTATTTTCAACCCAAAGGCATCAGAAAGGCATGAAAGGTGGCTTATGTGACTTTATATTTACAACCCCAAGAAGGACATATAGCAAGCATAGCACAGGGGTGCTTTGGACAGTATATTTCTAGAACCTCTCATAATCCAGTGACACCAGGCTTCCAATCTAACTTCAGAATTCTAGCACTGGATGTAGAAGGGACTTCCACAGGGACTGGAAGTCTCAGACTGGATCTCCCCTTCCTCCCTTCCAAGGTCAAAATTCTGACTTCCCCTCAAATCTATTCCATGGGAAGATGGGGCCATAGGATTACTGCCTGAATTTATTTTTTGAGCAAGGTGATTGAAAGGGCGGTCGCCAGCCAACTACAAGTTGTCTTGGAGAAAACCGATTTTCTGGATCCATTTCAAACTGGATTCAGGACGGGATACGCAGTTGAGATTGCCATGGTCGCCTTAGTCGATGATCTCCATCTGGGCATTAACAGGGGAAGTGTGACCCTGTTGGTGCTCTTGGACCTCTCAGTGGCCTTCAATACCATAGACTATGGTATCCTTCTGGACTGCCTGAGAGAGTTGGGTATCGACAGCACTGCTTTGCAGTGGTTCCAGTCCTACCTCTCAGGTAGGTTCCAGATGGTGTCACTTGGGAACAGTTGTTTGGCCAAGAGGGAGTTCAAATTGGGTGTCCCTCAAGGTGCGATTCTGTCCCCAATGCTATTCAACATTTACATGAAGCCACTGGGTGAGATCATCCAGAGGCATGGGGCAGAGTGTTATCAGTACGCTGATGACACCCAAATATATTTCTCTATGTCTCGGACTGATGAAGTGACTAAGGATGGCATCTCTCCTCTGAATGCCTGTCTTGGGGCGGTAACGGACTGGATGAGGGAAAACCAACTCAAGCTGAACCCAGGTAAGATGGAGGTACTTGTCATCGGAAACCCGAACCCGGGAATGGAGTTATGTCAGCCAGTTCTAGATGGGGTCACACTTGCCCTGAAGGACTCTGTCCGCAGCTTGGGGGTGCTCCTTGACTCATCACTCCACTTGACAGCTCAGGTGGATGCGACAGTCAGGAGTTCCTGTTATCAGCTTCGGCCGATACACCAGCTGCGCCCCTTCCTGGAGCAGGGAGACCTTGAAACAGTAGTACATGCACTGGTAACCTCTCGATTAGACTTCTGCAATGCGCTCTACATGGGGCTACCCTTGGGCCAAGTTCAGAAACTTCAGCTTGTACAAAATATGGCAGCCAGGTTGATTATGGGTACTTCCCATAATGACCATATAACACCAGTCCTAAAGTCCCTTCACTGGCTGCCAATTAGTTTCCATAATAATAATAATTATTATTATTTATAACCCGCCCCTCTGCTCAGCAATCGGGGCAGCGTACAACAAGTTAAAATACAACAAGTAAAAACATTCCATCCTCCTCCCCTAACTCTTTCAATACCATTCCAGTGATGCCACTGCAAGAAGGTACAAGGCAAGGTACAAGGTGTTGGTTATTACCTTTAAAGCCCTACATGGCTTGGGACCAGAATACTTAAAGGAGTGCCTTCTTCCGTATTGGCTGTCCTGCACACTAAGGTCCTCAGGGAAGAATCTTCTACAGCCAAAAAAATCTAGGCTTACATCGATCACCCAGAGGGCCTTTTCCACGGCTGCTCCAAAGCTGTGGAATGACCTGCTGGAGGAGATTCGTCACATCTCCACTCTTACAGCCTTCAAAAAGGCTCTTAAGATAGATCTCTTCTGGCAGGCCTTCTCAGCTTAGCTCCTCTCCCTGCACAAGGTGATCTACGTCACTCTGTCTATCAATTATCTTCCTTTTTAAACCTTTGTATTTTTGTTTTTAAATAATGTTTGTTTAATTGTAATTTTAGCATTGGGTTGGGGGGCGGGGTTGGGAAGGGATTAATTTTATAATTTTATTGTATTCTATGTATTTTTATTATTGTAACCCGCTCAGATTCTTTGTGATTTGGCGAGCTATAAATAAATAAATTATTATTATTATTATTATTATTATTATTGAATGATGAGTTGGAAGGAACCAGAAAAGCCATTTAGCTCAATCCCCTGTCATGTAAGTACACAACTAAAGTACTTTCTAAAGATGGTCATCCAATCCACTTTAAAGATCTCCAAAGGAGGAGGATCCATCATTCTTAAAGCCAGTCTGCTCCATTGCTGAGCAGCTCATCAAGATGTTTTTCCTAATGCTTAGGCAGAATCTCTTTTCTTGTCATTTAAATCCATTGTTTTATATTCTAGTATAAAAAATAAGCTTGCTCCATCTTCTACATGACATCCCTTCAGCTATTTAAATATGGCTACCACATGACCTCTCAATCTTCACTTCTCCAGGCTAAAAATAACCAAGTCCCTAAGCTGTTTCACATAGGGCTTGGTTTCCAGACCTTTTACCATCTGGATTGCTTTCCTCTGGACACATGGCAGCTTGTCAATATTCTTCTTGCAGTGGCATCACTGGAATGGTATTGAAACAGCTTCACTGGCTACCAGTTTGTTTCCGAGCACAATTCAAAGTGCTGGTCATGACCTATAAAGCCCTACATGGCTTAAATCCAGACTATTTGAGAGAGTCTCCCCATACGAACTACCTAGAGCCCTAAGATCCTCAGGAAAAGGCTTTCTCTTGGTCCCACCACCATCCCACACTTGTTTGGTGAGGATACAAGAGAGAGCCATCCTCCCACCCTGTGGACTCCCTTCCACAGGAGGCTAGGCTGGCCTCTTCACTGCTGGCCTTTTGCTGGCAGGCAAATACATTTTTATTTAAGCAAGCTTTTTAAAATCCTGCAGGCTTGATTTCACTGGGGGATGGGGGTGTTAATTTTTGATTATTATTATTTTAAACTCTGTTTTACATTTTATATTTGTATTTTTTTTATTTTTATGGTTTTAATTGTACTGTTTTGATTGTTGTTTTAATGTGTTTTATATATGTTGTCCGCCGCCTTGGGTCCCACTTTGGGAGAAAGGCGGGATAAAAATAAAATAAAATAAATAAAAACAAATGGTGTCACCCCAGTGTAGTAACCCATGCTGTCACCCCCAGGCTGCCTGGCACACACACCCTGCCACATCCCTCTGCCAAACAGGCTGCCACATGATGGTAGGGTGTTATTGTTGCTGCCCTAGAGCCCCTTCCAGGTTTGTTGTGGCTACTGGTTGAACAGGAAAGGAGGAGACTCCATTTCCCAGCCAGCCAGCATCCCCACCAGACCTGGAAGATAGTCACTTCCCAACTACAGCAGCTGGTGGAGGGTGGAGTGCCTGGCAGCCCCTTCTGAAAGTCTAGAAGACCTAGAAGGCAGCCCATTCCCACCAATGGCCACTGATGAGGGTGGGGTGCTGCTGATGCCCACCAGCCCCCTCTGGGTCTGGCAAGGCACTGGCACAAACTCCTTTCCTTTTGTGGAAGGGGAGGGGTACATGACTGTCACTGCTGTCACTGCCCATACCACCACTACCACCCTGTCACTAATATCTCCCTTTCCTGGCCTAGCCTGGTCAGTAGCCCTGCCAGAATTGGAAGGACCCCCACCTGTGGCTACAGCCAATGGACAGCAGAGTTGCCCTGGCTGGTGGAGGGGGCTAGCCAGGGTGGAGGTGGGGTCTTGGGACAGGCAGTGAGTGATCCACCAAGAGGTTCACTCTTCTCTGAAGTGTCAGCTAATGTGGTTTGCACCTCTTACACCCGCTACTGACATCTCTGTCTTCTTGAACTGTGGTGCCTAAAACTGGACACAGTATTGTAGACAAGGTCTGATCAAAGCAGATACAGAGTTAGTATTCCTCCTCTGGAATTTCACAAGAGACTTTTTTTGGGTTATTTTTTAAACAGTGCCAGGAATGCAGATTTGATTGGAGGAGCAACACTGGAAGGAGGGGGTATTTAATCCCCTCTCTTTCCATCATTTTTGTAATCTAAATCTTCTCTCAAAGTATTTGCAGGGGGTGAGGGAGTGTTTTCAACTCTAAATCTAATATGCATGTATACATGCGGATGTTTCTTTTGACTGGGGAAATGTTACATGCAAAAGGGTTAAACATTCCCTCACTGACACTTTCAATCCAGTCAGAGTCAGAATTGTCCCTTGCTCCATACTGTTATAAAGTTGGAAATAAACACTCTGGAAACTCCAGCCATAGATCTTATATATCATGACTGTTTTGACTTCCTTTTTTCAAGACATCCTTTTTCTTGAAAGTGATGTGGATTTTCCTATGTCCTTTTCCAGCCTGGTAAGCAGAGAGTTTCATCTCTGAAATCAAAGTTGAAGATGAACATTCATTCTTTTGGGAAACAGTACATCAGAATATGTTATATTTATTTGTGCATCTTCTGAATTTTTGTTGTCATGAATATTCTTATATAACAGCTAATGGAATAAAGTACAACCAACTGTATTTTCTGTAACTATAGATGATTTTTTTTTAAAAAAGAAAACAGGTTTCTAGGGAAAATATAACACAAGATATATAAGGCATGAGTGGAAAAGTAGGTATCGAAACCTACAGGTTCAAAACCCTGAAACTGCTAATATACCTTATAACCAAAGGAGACTTTAAGATAGAAAATCTGGGGAAACCCTCTGCAGCTGTTGCATCTGAATGTAATAGCTTTCTGGCAGAAACACGAAATGGTACTTGCTCAGCTAGAACAGCAGATAACAGCAGCTTGAAAGGGACCTTGCAGATGCCAGGAAACTTTGTAGTTGGAAAGATCAGGTACACTCTTGTGATGAGAAAAATGAGCAAAACAGCTATCTTCTTTAAAAATCTCATTGCAAAAGAGAATGTGAGAAGCTGGGATGTACAGCACTCCATTCATATATATATATATATATATATATATATATATATATACACACACATACCAAAGGAAAGGAAGTGGGGAAAATACTGTACCATTTTATCACAAATTTTTGTAAGTACCATTTCTTTGGTGTTTGTCTCAACACTCAAGATAGGTTTGCATTCGTGATAACAAATCCACCCCTGCCCCCACCCTGGAAAGCATGTTGGTATGAAATAGAATGAATACAGTATTGTAAATGTCTGTCGAGATTTAGAAAGCGCATTTCCCATTTTAGCAGTGACTCTGTCCAATATCAGAGACCAACCTGGAGGCATTTTTTCTCTATAAAAACATACAGATGCCTGGAGCTTTTTATGCTATAGTTATGCAAAATCTGTGTAACATACATGGAGGAGGAAATGATATACATTATTTTGCAGGTATGTCAGCATTATATTGGGCAAAAGGGGCAGAAGAGAATAAATACACACTGAGGTTTCTGGAATCTATTGCAAAAAAGATTCATTATGTTAGGCAGGTGGTGGCATTTTTGCAGCCTTGCTATACACTTCTGTTTTGTTAAAGTGGCTATTCGGACAGTGATTGAAAAGGCAGAACCCAAAAGGAAGAATGATAAAGCCTCTATTTTTTTTAGCTTCCCTGGAGACATGCTACCTATATTTTATAGAAACATGTTGGGTAAAAGAATATAATTTTAAGTATTTGCAATTTGCTAAATAAGAATGATTATCTTTTAAAAATCCAGACACACTGAAGTAAAATCCCTAAAAATAACTTTGACTGTTTATTTTAAATCTTTTTTTAAAGGTCTAATAATGATAAGTGAAATGAAATCATGTCAGGATATTATGCACTGTCTTCAGTTTTACACACCTGAAAAAATATGGTAATACAAATAATTATTGTCATGTTAACATCACAGCCAAACATATCTGCAGGTTTTAAGCTGTCTACAGCAATTTTGCCTTCTCAATGAAGAATGTTTAACATTTGAACCAAAAACAGTACAGCACGAATAATTAAAGGCTTAAGTTAAATACATAGACAGTCATTTAAATTTAGATCTGCAATAACATTTACTATTATTCTCTAAGGCTTTGACTGTGCTTGACAGAAACAAAGTACTCTGGGATTAATTTCAAGAAATGGTGCCAACTGTGTGCAATTTGCTGTAATTAAGACATGAAAGAGTACTAAATATTCAGATTAAAAGAAGCATGATGGAGCATGATAGAGAATCAAGGTGTGGCACTAAGCCAATGAAGCACAGATGCTTGTGAGAATATCAGCTCTGGCTGGTGAGAAAGTTAAATGTATTGGCTGAACTTCTGTATCTTTTTCTACTGCCATGTTCATTTACATCTGGATATTCACGAGTAAAATAGAAACAAGTTGAAAATATATTTTAAAACTGAAATACTGATATTTAAAATTATAACTAAAAATGTCATCTTATTAGAATGGAAGTTTAAACAGTCTCCTTTCGTTTTAGTATTTTAAAAAAAATGATATTTATCCCCTCAAACTTTTTTTTAAAAAACAGATATTATATTTGAATTAGAATGACAGCATTTTGTTTTTCTCAAGTAATAATATTATCTACAAAATAGAATGATAACATTCTGTCTTATTCTGTTTGCTTTTACACATTCATTGACCTTCTT